>JANTPZ010110344.1:0-16099 GCA_025593235.1 Vachellia pachyceras | reverse complement strand
TTCGCAGCTCAATTCAAAGCTAGATACAAACCCAGATGATGGATAATCTACGTGAGTATATGAGAGCTGAGATGAGAGAGCAGATGAAAGCTGAGTTCGCAGCTCTCCTGAAATCGGGGAAGCTGATTAACGAATTGAAGAACATGGATTCCCCTGTATTTATTAGTAGCAAAGATAGCAATAATCCGCCTGAGACAGTACTGGGTGACCCTTCTCCTAATAATACCCCTGCAGAAGAAGTTGGAGAGCATTGCACTCTCTACCTGGATGAGCCAATATGCATTGTTGCCAATGCTTATTTCTACAGGCAAGCTTCTACACGCCATTGTATGCTAATTCCAGATAGTTTGTCTCGCATCTCAGTGACACGTATTGAAGATGGTGAGGAAGCCTCCGACGTCCCAATCCCTGATCGAGAGGTGCTCCATTTAGGTCAATCCAAGGGTTGTTTCATTCTTTGGCCGAAAAATCTCATTTCTACACCTACAACACCTCATGAGGTAGTAGCCACCTTATGATCTTACTTGATTTTTCTTCGGCATTATATTTATAATATGTATTCTCTACTTTACTAGGACCTAGAAGAAGCTGCAAAATTTCCATCCTTGTCACGGCTGTGGCAGCTACGAGAAAAATTTACACCTGTGACCATGCAGATGCTTGATGGGATTGTGGGTCATAGTCTAACATATGAATTCGTTATCGACAAGGATGATGTGAAACAATTCCTATCGCTGAAGGACCTAGATATAGCATGGCTTCAATTTGCAATCTTGTAAGTTTTTTATATTCCTATCTTCAAGTGAAGACGTCATTTTTTTGGTTTTATATAATTCACTATTTCCTTTATGATTTAACTTTTTAATAGGACCTTCCACAATATTTGCGTCGACTTTTCTAGAGGTGATTTGTATGGATTTTTATGTCATACGAATACAACAAAGAGTTACAATTCTCTAGAACATAGGGTGCATTACGTTGGAAGCACAATAAGAGCAGACATTAATCTAAAGTGTGTTACCTAGCGCCAATAATTGAAAGGTATGGAACTATAGTTATCCTTTTAACACATTTAGCCGAATTGGTAATAATTAACTTGTTTTGCTAACTTCATTTTCATTTATATGTGTTGTTGTAGTCATCATTAGAGTCTTTGTGTTGTCTACCCCTTCGTGAATACTGTGTATTGGTTTGATCCATTGTCTAGCATAAAGGCAGGGGGCGACCAAAAATATGTCTTTGATACGTAAGTTTTTCCATTTGTAAATTATTGCTTTTAACGATGTTAAAATATTTTTTTTCATATGTAACTATTGTCAATTCAATCGCAGCGCACTCAAGACATACCGATTTATGGGCGGTAAACGTGAAGGTAGAAATAAAACCACATAGTGGTCTTATCCAAAAGTAAGTACTTTGACTTTAAGTTCTTTCATTGAAAGTCGTTTTATCCCTTTATACGTTTTAACAATATGTTTTTTTTATCTTTAGTGCCCTCGACAATCAGGCAATATTGAGTGCGGGTATTATGTCATCAGTTACATGTATAGTATTATTCAGAGTGGATTGACCAGAGATTTAGAAGATGTAATACGTAATCTATCAAATATTGATGAGTTACTCGTTTAGTTTGATGAATTTGAATTGGTCTAATAATTATTTTTAAATTTGTAGATTTTTGATACTGATGATACTTACTGGGCTGCTGACATTGATTTGATCAGAGATTTATTAGCTAGACGTCTCCTTAACTTGTAAATAATGCTTATTTCTTCAAGGTATTCATATAGTACTAACTCTTGATGTTGACTTTTATAGGGTTAATTAGATTGATGAATTGTGTTTATCTACCACAAATGTACATTTGCTCAGTAAATGAGACAATGACTTTTGTTTTTAACTCTCATATGTGTTTATTATGTCTGGACTTGATCTGGTATACAAAATGAAATTACTTACTACAAACTGTATCAGATGTAGTAAAGGGGTTAAATAAAATTAAACAGAACGTTTTTTAAAAAAATATTCATATGCGCTTTATTTAGTATATGGGGCACCGTAGGTATAGCCTACGGCGCCCTATATTGGAATATGCGGCGCCGTAGGCAATACCTACGGCGCCTTTTATGATATAGGGCGCCGTAGGCCCTAACTTTCTACTCCCATCACATACACGCCCCCCGAGAAAGGGCGTCAATTGGGTTAAAATAGGGTGTAAAAAATACTTTTTGTAGTGGTGCCAAAATAATAAAACTTAGAAAATCTCTTGCTCAAGTTTTGAAGTATAGGCAATGTTAGGCTCACAAATATATCTATCTTACAAGTAAACCATCCATTTGAAAACCAAATTTCAAGTCTAGCATGAATTTTCTCAAGATATATATTCAAGAAATATTTTTCATTCATCACTTGAATAAATAAAACTGGTAAATGGTGATCAAGCATCTATAGGAGTAATAAGTATAGAGAAGATTCAACACATAACTTCTTTAATAGCTAACACGAAGAGTATTCAATATTCACTACATGTAAAGAGTCAGAATAATTGTATTCAAGATAGCTTATCTACTCATGGTCCGCAAAAACCAACAACTAATGAAAATGAAAGTATTATAGAGTTCGAGTAAAAAAAAGAACATGAAAAAAAATAAAAACCAGTGGCTAATGACACATAGAGCACCTTTTATCTGAAATAATAACAGTTTGCCGTGGTGAAATGGTTTTTTAGCCACGGCAAAAAGTCAATGTTGCCTTTATGTGCTTTAACCCCCCCTTTTTATATCTTTTTCTTCTTCCAATTTCTCCTTTCAACTTCATACAAGCTAGAATTGACTACCCCGGCCCAAATGATGCCATTGAGGTATTTGTTGATAGGTACCTAGTCAAAATCTTGGTTGATTTATTTATTTTTTCAATTAGATCTGTAAATTTTTTAGATTAACTTTTGTGAGAATTTCATTATTTTGAAACTCCCTAGATCCCAATGCATTGCTTCATCATGGTAATCCTTTTGTAAGCTTGGTTTTCCTCGTAGCTTACCTCAATAGGATTTGTTTAAGTGGTTTCTTTGGGTTTTTAATAATGGTGATTTCATCAGACAGCTACTAGAGGAGAGACAAAGGTTGTCGCATGCATAGAAGGAGGAGGAAGAGTTGATGGCGAGGAAGACAGGGGCTGATCTTGATGATGGCATGGCCTCAGATAATGATGTGACTATGCTAAATGTATCATATAAGTCATACTAACGATCAAAATTAATATTTCTAATGTATAGAACGAAATATTATGCACCATTTCCTATAATTCTTGAGCAATTACTCGTAAAAAAACTTGAAGGAAATATTAATCTGAAAACTTGTGAGGGAAAAATTGTCTTTATCCCTCTACAAATTGGAGAAATGAAAGATGAGGACAAGGATATATTGCCACATAAGGACTAAAGAAATTGCAAAATGCCAATTAAGGACTAGAGGTTAAAAACACTGCGTTCCGGATAGTGAGAATCATATTTGAGAGAGCTTCATCTTTGACTATTCAAACAACTCTTCTAGCTTCTTGTCAGATTCCATTCCCGTCATCAATCTCAAGCTCTTCGTCATTGCTCACTTCCATCGTCTTCATCAACTGATTCACTCACTCGATCTTCCTTCTCCGATCGCTGCCATGGCTGGGTTATGCATTTTCCTCAATCAAGTGCAAGGTTGAAGGATGTTTTTGGTAAGGAGATAAGGTTGTGCGATCATGTTTACTTGTTAAGAAATTGACTTTAAACAGTAACATTTTTAACGATAACATTATTCCATTTTGAATCCTAAAAAAACCTCTAGGATCCTTTATTCATTGACATGCATTTATCATTTACAATAGGTAAATGTCTCCATACAGAAAAAGGCATGTGCCCTAGCCTACTGTGCAACAACCACATATAAACATTTTTTGCAGCATTAACAGATTCAGTAACAACATTCTTGGCATTTTCTTTATATTGTAGAATAAACAAGCCGTCATATTGCACCAGGCCCTCCAGGAGGCAATAATCAGAGGAAAATGCAACCATGCAGTGTTGTTCCCTTGTTATTCTAGAGACAGATATGAGGTTGAACTATAAAGTAGGTGCATGTTAAACTGTTTTTAACTCATTCATAAGAGAATCCCAAGCTTCCCATGTGTTACTTTTACTTTATTTCCATTAGATATCTTAATCGTCTTAATTGGTCCAGTATATGGTGCATAACAATCCAAGAGTGATAAATCACTAAGTGTGTAGTGGCTCCTGAATCAATAATCCAATTGTTGTGTGTGCGCCAATAAGGTGAGGAGTTAGCCAAACATATATCAGTTAGAGCATGCACAGTGGCATTTGATCCTTCTTCCTTTGTGAGGCTTGGTGTTATCATGTTTGCAGTATGATTAGGACCTTCCCATGATTTGCACTTCCAGACTGATTCACAGTGCTGTCTTTGGTCTTATTTCCCTTGAAATCGGAAGGGAAGCTCATCAAATGCCAACAGGCTTAGCTTCCTTAGTATTCTCTTTTCTAGTGGCAGTGTGTGCATTCAGGGGCAGGTCCAACGCGCTTAGAAGACTTTGATAAATGAATACAGCTTTCTGTGAATGTCTACTTGCCCAAGTGATGAGTTTGAACACAACTGTAAGAAAAATAAATGTGACATTCTGAATTTTAAATGCTGGTTTAATAAGCGAAGGGAAATAAAAAAGTGATAATTATGATAAAGTCCCAAAAATAGAAAAAGGTATCTTTAAAAGTATTATTAGAGGCTCAGAAAAATTATTTAGAATTTAAATGCCTTAAAAATGAATTATTGGCCAAAAGTATTATTAGAGGCTCAGAAAAATGAATTATTTAGCAAATGGAGGGGAAATAATTACTTAGGAATGTTATTTTGAGGATTCATAAATTTAATAAGAGTTTTAATCTACTAAAAGTGGCCTAAATAATTTTAGAGCTAATTTTGGAAATTAAGGACCTATTGCCCCCAAATAATCCAAGAAAAATAACTAGAGGATGATTTTTATCCTGAAAATTCCAGAGAATTTATTTTATGTGTGCTAAAGAAGTAATTAAGGAAAAAAATCATTATAAATTATTAAAAATTAATTTCTAGCATTTATCTAGTAATTAAGTACGGTAAAGAAAGGCTGAATTGATAATCTCACTGCTTCAGACCTAAAGATGGATTTGGGCAAAGGTTAAGCCCAAAACATGATATACCTGACCAATGTTTATAAAAGAATCTTTGAGATATTATAAAGTAAAAAAATATCATATCTAGCTTTTAGCATATAAGCATCACCATTAATTATTTTTCTAAATATTTTTACATTGGAGAATATCATTGGATACAAAATATCTTAAAGGTCAATGGAGAATATCATCATAATTAATTACATTGGATACAAAATATCTTAAAGGTCAATGGAGAATATCATCATAAAAAAAAATTACGCTTCCTCACAGGTTAACTCATTACCTGTGTCTCATAAATCTGATCCTTTGTGATTTGCTTTAAACTTTATGGTTTGTATGGTTGTTCTGAAAATTTTTTTTTACGTCAAGAGCTTAGCTTTATTTTTTAGATACTTTTTCAGACCTATTGCCGATACTAAGTAGCAGCCAAAAATTTGTATCCATTTTTCATGATATTATGCATGGATCATTTATGAAAGCAATTTCATGAGAATGATCTCTTTTAATTTGAAAAGACTGAAGTTAATTAATTTACTTGCACAATTAACTGTACAGCATTGAGATGAAGTGAAAGAGGTATATTGTATGTGAAATTCCACTCCGAAGCTTGTAATGCTTCTTGTCCGCCATTTAGCTAACCGCAAGCGTATAAAAGATTTGTTGTTCCCATAAGAATATAGTTGAAAAGCTAGTTACAAAAATGGTGATCATAATTAGGTTGGGTTTAATAACTAAAAATATTGAATGTTTGGAAATCAATTAAAGAATTCAGAAAATAACACTAAACACAACTAAAAAACAAGTCTTTAGTTTAAGGGAATGGAAATCTAGGATTATCCCTTCCATTTACACTTCATGAACCAAGTTATCATCCTCTTAATTTAGCTTCCAATATAAAAACAAGTGTGTGCCGAAAGTTTAAAAGCCATTGATTAGGCTCTCTCAAGCTAAAATCATAAAACTTAGAAAATCTCTTGCTCGATTTTTGGAAAATACTCCTTACAAAGCAACTTTCAGTAGGCAATGTTAGGCTCACAAATATCTCCATCTTACAGTAAACCATCCATTTGAAAACCAAATTTCAAGTCTAACATGAATTTTCTCAAGATCTATATTCAAGAAATATTTTTCTTGCATCACTTGAATAAAAAAAACTGGTAAATGGTGATCAAGCACCTGTAGGAGTAATAAGTATAGAGAAAGTTCAACACAACTTCTTAAATAGCTAATAAAAAGAGTATCAAGGTTCACTACATGTAAAGAGTCAAAATAATTGTATTCAAGATAGCTTAGCTACTCATGGTCTTCAACAACCAACAACTAATGAAAATGAAAGTATTATAGAGTTTGAGTAAAAAAATGAGAAGAAAATAAAAAAAAACAATGGCTAATGACACATAGAGCACCTTTCCTCTGAAATAATAGTTTGCAATGGTGAAATGCTTTTTTAGCCACGGCTAAAAGTCAATGTTTGCCTTTATGTGCTTTAATCCCCTTTTTTAATCCTTCTTTTCTTCCAATTTCTCCTTTCAACTTCATACAAGATAAATCATCTACAAGTTTTTCCATAAGCGGGAATAAATCCCATTATTTTCATATATTTTTATAAGTGACCTTAGAGATTTTAGCACTTTAATTGATTAGGTGTTAATTCTGTTAAGGAGTGATTGCATAAATTGATTGTTAATTTGAATTATGCAGTCACTTTTTATATTAATGAGGTGAACAATTGGGACCAAAAGAAACAACAATATTTACAAATGGGATAATGATCATTTTTCCTCGGAAATTATTTTAGGAGGAATGTTACTCTGAGAATTTTAAAATATGAGCAATTTTACATTTACCGTTAAAAATGTTAATTTTAACTTTTAATTGCATGTTTGACTATGTTAGACAAGGTGACAGCTTTTCATTGGCTCAATATGTGACACATCATCTAGGTGGCAAATCTTTTTTTAAAAAAAAAAGAAAAATACACACTCTCTCACCCTCTCCCTCCCCCATCTTCTTTTCTAGTTCTCAACAATCCAAGCTTCTCATTCTTCTCTTGTTGTTGGTGATCAGGGCTGGTAATACGGGTTAGACAGGTTGGCGGGCCAACCCTCCTAACCTATTTTTTTAAAATAATATATTTTATATTTTTTACCTTTTTTATCAAAATATTTTTTTACAAAGTATGATAAACAATACCTAATACAATTAAATATAGTATAAAATATTTATTTTTATATCAACTTTCTATAATACTATATTTAAAAGTATAAAAAATATTAATACTTATATTTTTTGGAAAACTTGACAAAACGTCATTATTGAAAATTTATTGGTGGGAGTGTAAAGAGAATCATGTAACTATGCAATCTTATAGAAAAAATTGGATAAAAAAGGAGAAAAAAGAGGTTTATTTTTTTAAAAAAAATTGATGGTTGGCGGGCCCCCAACCCGCCGCTGGCGGGCTCGGGCTGCAGAAATGCAGCCTGTTTTTAGACGGGTTGTTGACGGGCTGACCCGTATTTCCAACCCTATTGATGACTAGCATCACCTTTTCATGGCAGAAAAGGAAGTCGTCATTGTCTTGTCGATTTGGTTAGTGGCGAGGTTTTGAGCTAGAATTGACTACTCCAACGCAAACGATGCCTGTGAGGTCTTTGTTGATGGGTACCTAGTCAAAATCTTGGTTGATTTATTTATTTTTGTATTAGATCTGTAAATTTTTTAGATTAGTTTTTGTTAGTTCATTTTTTGAAACTCCCTAGATCCCAATGCATTGGTTCATCATGATGATCCTTTTGTAAGCTTGGTTTTCCTCGTAGCTTACCTCAATAGGATTTGTTTGGGTGATTTCTTCAGACAGCTGCTAGAGGAGAGACGAATGTTGTCGCATGTGTAGAAGGAGGAGGAAGAGTTGATGGCGAGGAAGAGGGGGCCTGATCTGGATGATGACATGGCTTCAAATAATGATGTGGCTATGCTAAATGTATCATATAAGTCATACTAACAGTCAAAATTAATATTTCTAACGTGTTGGATGAAATATAATGCACCATTTCTTATCCTTTTAGGACGATATTACACCCCAGAAAACTTTTAAGAAACATTCCTCTATATAGGGGAAACTTCCCCCGGGGGGCTTGTCTTTATCCCTCTGCAAATTGGAGGAATGAAAGATGAGGACAAGGAAAATATAGCCACACTAGGACTAAAGAAATTGCAGAATGGCAATTAAGGACTGCGTTCCGAATAGTGAGAATCAAATTTGAGAGAGTTCATCTTTGACAATTCAAACAACTCTTCTAGCTTCTTCTCAGATTCCATTCCCGTCATCAACCTCAAGCTCTTCGTCATTGCTCACTTCCATCGTCTTCATCAACCGATTCACTCACTCGATCTTCCTTCTCCGATCGCTGCCATGGCTGGGTTATCCATTTTCCTCTATCAAGTGCAAGATTGAAGGATGTTTTTGGTAAGGAGATAATGTTATGCTGTCATGTTTACTTGTTAAAAGTTGACTTTGCACTGCAACATTTCTACAGTAAGAGATCATAACATTATTCCATTTTAAAATTTTTGGGTAACATTACTCTCTAGAATCCTTTATTCATTGACATGCATCTATCATTTACAATAGGAAAATGTGTCCATACAGAAAAAGGCGTATGCCCTAGCCTACTGTGCAACAACCACATAAACATTTTTTGCAACATTAACTCAATACCAGAAAAATGCCATTTCGTGACGGATTTTCCGTCGCCAAATGGTTATTTTTCGTCGCTAAAATGAGAGTCGCTAATATTTTCCGTCGTTAAATGGAAATTTTCTGATGGAAAATAGTCATTTAACGATGGATTTTTCCGTCGTTAAATGACATTTTTCTGGTAGTGGAATTAAGTGACAACATTCTTATCATTTTCATTATATTGTAGAATAAACAAGCCACCATGTTGCACCTTGAAGGCCCTGCATGAGGCAATAATCAGAGAAAAATGTAACCATGCAGTGTTGTTTGTTCCCTTGTTAATCTAGAGACAGATATGACGTTGAACTATAAAATAGGTGCATGTCAAACTGTTTTTAACTCATTCATCAGAGAATCCCCAGCTTCCCATATGTTACTTTTACTTTATCTCCATTAGATATCTTTATTGTCTTAATTGACCCAGTATATGGTGCATAACAATCTAAGAGTGATAAATCACTAAGTTTATAGTGGCTCCTGAATCAATAATCCAATTGTTATGTGTGCGTCAATAAAGTGAGGAGTTAGCCAAACCTATATAAGTTAGAGCATGCACAGTGGCTTTTTATTCTTCTTCCTTTGTGAGGCTTGGTGTTATCATGTTTGCAGTATTAGGACCTTCCCACGATTTGCAATTCCAGATTGATTCGCAGAGCTGTCTTTGGTCTTATTTCCATTGAAATCGGAAGGCAAGCTCATCAAATGCCAACAGGCTTAGCTTCCATAGTATTCTCTTTTCTAGTGGCAGTGTGTGCATTCAGGGGCAGGTCCAACGCGCTTAGAAGACTTCGATAAATGAATACAGCTTTCTGTGAATGTCTACTTGCCCAAGTGATGAGTTTGAACTGTAAGAAAAATAAATGTGGCATGTGACATCCTGAATTTTAAATACTGGTTTAATAAGCAAAGGGAAATAAAAAAGTGATAATTATGATAAAGTCCCAAAAAATAGATAAGTCTTTAAAAGTATTCTTAGAGGCTCAGAAAAGTTATTTAGAATTTAAATGCCTTAAAAATGAATTATTGGCCAAAAGTCTATTTACGGGGTGAGAATTTAGGAAATGGAGGGGAAATAATTACTTACGGAATGTTGTTTTGAGGATTCATAAATTTAAGGCTAAAATATACTTTTAGTCCTTTATGTTTGCACTAGGTTTCATTTTAGTGCTTTAAGTTTAAAAGTGCACTTTTACTCCCTGAAACTTAACACTGTTAGTTTCTCTTAACGGAAATTGCTGACTCATCAAATTTAATTGATGACTGTGCAATAAAATGTTGACAAAGCATACTCACATTTTAATTTTAATTTAATAATATAATGAATTTGATATTTTAAATTGTGTAAAATAAAAAAGATTTCAAATAATAGCGTTAAGTTTGATGTGTCAGCAATTTCCATTAAGAGAGACTAACAGCGTTAAGTTAGAGGGACTAAAAGTGCACTTTTTAAATTTAAAGGACTAAAGTGAAACCTGACGCAAACATAAAGGACTAAAAGTATGCTTTAGCCTAAATTTAATAAGAGGTTTTAATCTCCCAAAAGTGGCCTAAATAATTTTTGAGCTAATTTTGGAAATTAAGGACCTATTGCCCACAAATAATCCAAGAAAAATAACTAGAGCATGATTTTTATCTTGAAAATTTTACAGAAGTCATTTTATGTGCTAAAGAAGTCAATTAAGGAAAAAAATCCTTATAAATTATAAAAAATTAATTTCTAGCATTTATCTGGTAATTAAGTACGGTAAAGAAAGGCTGAAATGATAATCTCACTGCTTCAGACCTAAAGATGGATTTGGGCAAAGGTTAAGCCCAAAACATGATTTACTTGACCAAGGTTTATGGAATAAGCTACCATGTGTGTAACCAATTGAGTAAGAAAATCTTCGATGAACATGGATACTTAACAGTTAATACGTATGCATATTTTTCAAAGGTGACATTTTTGCCCATTCATATCGATGGTGGCATTTTTGGTCATTTAAAAAAGTTTACAGTGCATAGGTAGTTTTGCATTTGACATAACTTTATGGTGCCAGGCAGGAAAAAAGTTTGAGTAAATTTACCCCTCAACTATCAAACAACATGGATTTGGCTAAAAATACTCTGAGGCAATGCGTTGTTAAGCTATAAACCATAAGTGGAATATCGAATATTATATGCCATTATGTGCTAGACCATAAAGTCTAAAAGCTACGTTCGCAACTATTTCATTCCAGCATTTCAGACACAAAGATTATGACCAGCCATTGATCAACAAAATTACTCAAATCGTCTCCATGCCAAGGAGAATCATAGCTTCTTTCTTTTCCTTCCTTTTTCGGGCCGCAAGGTTAACAAAGAGTTCATTGCCCACATTAGGAGTAATAAATACTATGAACACAATCATGACCAGACTCCCACATCAGTTGAAACATGATTGACTTGACCACCCGTTCCATGGTGGTTGTAAGAGTTACCTATGCCGCCTCTTCCTCTATAGTTATAGTTCCTAGTATAATAATTTTCTGGCTGGTCATAATATTGGTTGCGCCCATTTTTTATAGCCACATCCACCTCTACCTCCACGCCCTTTTGAATAACTCCTCCGACCACCCCCACCTCCACAGCCACCTCTTTGATTTGTGCAAGTCCTTTGAGTGAAATGCTGTCTCTCCTTTGAGTCACTTGCATCATGATCTCTCTCATCATGCTCAACCCGTGTGTCTGGGTTGCCGATATGTTCTGTTTGAACTGACAATACCTTAGAAGCATTCTCATCTACTTCTTCCTGAAATGAAAATGCCTTCCAGCATCAGATAATATAAGATCCAATTGATTAAGCTAAATAAATTAATATAAGATCCAATTGATTAAGCTAAATAAATTACTATGATCTCTTTGAAAGAATCAACAAGGAGATGGGCTGGGATGCATATCGCAAGAACAAACAGTAAAACCAAAAAATACCCAGAGAGACGATATAACTCAATCAACATACCAAATTTGGAATTTTCAAAACACAAGTCCAAGAAAGAGTAGCTAAACCAATATTCAAGTTATACAAAAAAGGCATACTTCAACGATGATGCACATATTAGCAAACGAAAAGAATATTTTAGGCCTGCCTTAGCTTTTAACTCATGGTGACCACTTTATACCCTCTCCCCTTCGGCCTCTTGGCCATATTCTTCATGACCATGCTTTGGTTGTCATTTTACCCAGATCCTATGCCCTCTGGTCGAATTTTTTTTGGTTACTTTCTTTTGTATGTTTGGCTTATGCCTAGTAATGTTGGACTCCTATTTTTTATATGAAAAATATAAGTAAATAAAATCAAAATAAGAGAACATTTTAGGCAAGATAATAGAAAGAATCAACAAGTAAAACAAGTGCTTTTAAAAACTGCTTGGGATATTTTAGACCATTCAGAATATCTCAAAACACTTATCTCTTAATCCTATAAACTAAAAAGGATAGATATTAGGTATATTTAAAATCTAATTTTTAATTCACTTATCAAGTTTGCTTGTTTGTTCCTACACTTTAGGACTTCTTTTTCTGTTTGATATATTTGTCCTGCAGTTCAACACTTTGCCTAGCTTCTCCAAATGCAGGTGTCATGTATCTATGTGGAAATACACTTGATACTTTAGAAACATATACTATAATGTTAAAGGGGTATCAAAACCTGATTTCCACCAGTTCCAGTTACAAAACATCCACACACAATTACCGGCATATAAAAATATACAGAACAACCTTACTAAAAATAATGTTTACAACATGCCCAAAACTTCTGTAAGATGCCTATCTTAGATTCTATCAAAATCGATGATTGAAGAGGTAATTGCATGGACTTAGGTGCCATGTGCTTGGTTTGAATACTATGGAACTATAGTTGAAAGCTAAGCCTTAGGCGTGTGCACATGAATCAGAAAAATCATATCATATTTCCAGAACACTGCATGAATGACTTTAAATTGACTCAAACTACAGATCCACTTCGCTCATGCTTTCTATAAAAAAACAATTTCACATGTTTCTCTATGTTTGGCTTCATGTTTAAAGTGCCTTTTGAATGAATACAAAATAAAAGGAAGTGGATTCTCTCCACTGCATAATGATCCACTTCCACTCCTCTTCCTTAGTCCAACCATTCATTGAATCTGCTGGTGGAAAAGAATTCATTTAATGGATGCCTTCAATGGTGTGGATTAAGGCATTGGAGGGGAAGTGGACCGTTAGGATGTGGAGAGAATCCTGGTCTAAAATAAACTCATTTAGGGAGCAAGCATTTGGTAAGTCTTGCAGAAACAATTACTATGAGAAAAGAAATTTTTCCGAGGAAGCCGACAACACAAGCACATCTACAGGGTGAATGATGCAACTAGTTGGACTTAACCCATATAGAGAAGAAAACTTTACAGAACTCGCTACAAGTAGCCATGGTGATTCTATATGCAGTTCTTAAAGTTATCAAAATGTAGTGATTTAGGTGAATTCCCAAACACAATCGCTTGTTGAGGTAGATAGTTTAAAGTACGGATGCTAAGCCAAGCCCCTACCTAAACAAGGGAGTCTCAAAAGCTAGATCATATGATTAACCAAACCTCACCATGTATGCGCTACATATACAAGACTCATCTTTACATACAAACAAGATTGTCCTAGAGAAAGTCAAGTTAGTACCTCAAACTTCTTCTCTATTACAACCCAAAAACAATAGTGGTTCAGTTCCATTAGATCTCTGGATCCAGTGCATATAATGAAATTTTTAGTGCACAAAATATTCACATTGTGGATTAGACGGGAAGGTTCTATTTCGTAATCTCAATTGTCCAACTTCAACTAGAGATGGATCTAAGGATGGAGGACACAAGCAGAGATGCCTCCCCTCCACCAAATACTTCCTATTTTTATTATCATTAGTTATGTAGTTGAGTGTTTCACTTGATTTGTGAAGTTAATTGGGAAATTTACACACAAGTCTCAAGTAAGCTATTTAACCACAAAAAGGTCCCAAAGATTCAAATAATTAGTCTCAGATCCTATAGGACTTTTTGTAATATATTGCAATTAATAGAAGTCTGAAATGCCCTTGACTCCATCATTGTTTTCCGTTTCAATTTTCTGTTTTCCTAATTCCTAATTGGCCACTTAGGAATTAGGAAAAGTAACAATATGAGAGATTATAACTCATACACTATGAAAGATAATTTCCCATATAATACTTGAAAGCATCAACAACCTTATATGTCAAGAACTCATCTTAATATAAAAGGTAACATGAGAGATGATAACTCATATATCCCTCATGAATTCGACATGCATAATATGTATAACAAATAAGAGTATCAAGATCATATATATCACATATACAATTCAAGAATGATTCACATGAATATCTTCAAGAACCCAGATTAAGGCATGGATTAGAACGCATGAATATCATCAAGAACCCAATTATCATACTTCAAGAATGCATTTATGAAAAAAAATGCATATATCATATATCATGCTTTAAATAAGGAATGCATATATGAATTTACAAACCCTTCAAGAAAGCATACATCACACACACATCATGAATTCAAGAACTCTTCAAGAATTATTTTATACATCAAACATCATAAACTCAAACTAAACACACAATTGACATGATTCTGATACCACTATTGGGATTAGAACATACTCACGCAGTGGAATAAACAAATTTTGAAAATTTTTATAATCCCTCTTTTAGATCTATCAAAGGCGTTTAGATAGAGTAGTTAGGATAGTACCTTATTTTTTCAGTTCTTACATGTGACCCTGTAGGCCCACATGAAGTTGGCAGTGGGCCAAACTAAGCATTAGCCCACAAATCGCAAGTAGCATCTAGCAAGACATTGCGACTACCCAAATCATATGGGGATTATTAACACGACGCAACCTTTCATGTAATCACATCACGTCCCTTTTGCCACACCATATCTCAGTCAAGGACGAGGCATAGATGACGTCATCCTTCTATTCCTAACCATCTCTTTCTCGATTCCTGAGTAGTCTGATCTCAAAAATGAAAAATCATTTTTGCTATAGTTGTTGGAAATTATGCCCTAGGGGCCAATCATTGTAACTCACACATTATTTATTTTAATGTATTTTCTCCATTTAATTATCATAACTTTTGCATGTTTATTATGATAATTGCATCCATGGACAAATTATGAATATTCTCCTAAATGTCCCTAGTTGGTTATCTATGTGGGAACAAAGATAAAGTAAGACCAGTATGACTTTGATAAGGTATGGAGATATGAGTCAAAGTTATAGGCACTTGTAAGAGTACGAGGTGCTAGACCGACCCGTTATGAGAAAGCTGCATGGATTAAGTCATTAGCTTATCTCATATGTAATCACGTCACAATACCCTTTGACCTGAGATCATCATGGATTCCTGCATGAAAGTTACTAAGCTTTGACCTAGTCAAAAGTCACCTTTGACCGGGTGATGATAAAGGCTATAATCGAGCTTAAGGGTTTTCATGTGGAGGAATGTGAGTGATCAAGATAGGATTTATCCCTCACATTAGTTGAGAGATATTACCAGGCCCATTGATGAGGGAGTATGAGAAATGTATGGCCATACTGTAACAAAAAGGAGTTTTTGTTTCTTTGATCAGACAGCTCAGGGATCGAGAAAGTAATGGTCGGGAATAGGAGGATGACATCATCGATGCCTCATCCTTGACCGAGATATCGCGTGACAAAATGGAAGTGATGTGGTTGCATAAAGGTTGCGTTGTGTTAACGATCCCCGTATGATTTGGGTAGTCGTAATGTCTTGCTAGAGACAGCTTGCGACTTGTGGGCTTGTGGTGAGATTAGCCCACTACCAACTTTATATGGGCCTACAGAGTCGCACGCAAAAACAACCCAACATGAGCTTTATTTCTAGGGTTTATTCAAATTTTAAATATATGTATATATATATTTTTTAAAATTCAAAGTTGCGCAATATTATGTAAATAATATTTGTGTGTGTTAGTTTAATATTTAATTTATTTGATAAATTAAATAACTAGCATTAATTTAATTTATAAAGATAAATTAAATTCGTTGGCTCATTATTTGGATTAATTAAATGGATATGATTTGATCAGATCAATTTAATCCAAATTAAGATT
>JANTPZ010110342.1:0-15940 GCA_025593235.1 Vachellia pachyceras | reverse complement strand
GTTGAAGGCGTGGCCGAATTTGAAGAGAAATTGACCTACACTTGCTCAGTGTATGGCAGTAGGAGTGGACCTCACCATTCAGCTAAATATGAAGCTAAGCATTTTTTACTCTATGCTTCTATTCTTAGTGCGCCAGAACTTGATTTGGGGAAGCATAGGGTAGACCTCACAAGGTTGCTACCTCTTACACTGGAAGAACTTGGGGAGGAGAAGAACTCAGGGAAATGGACTACAAGTTTTAGATTATCTGGAGTTGCCAGGGGTGCTGTAATGAATGTCAGTTTTGGGTATGAGGTGGTTGGTGATAACAGTAATGCTACTAAGGACAGTCATAATGTTCCTAATGCTTTGACTTCAAGGCGAGTTGGAAGTGTGCCAACTTTTGCCAAGCAGTATTCACCTCAAACTATAGATGAGGTAAAGGATCTTCATGAGGTTTTGCCCACATCAAAGTCGGCACTGGCCAGCTCAATAGACATTCTATATCAGAAATTTGATGAAGAAAAGACAGATAGTCCAGTGCATGACAAACCTGAACTGGATTTGTTCTCTGAGAACCTTGAGCAAATCAAACCAAATGAATCTCATTTGACTGATTCTGGGAAAGAAAAATCTGAAGATTGTGATGGCAATGATGAAAAATGCAGCCCAGTTCCTGGCAATCCTGAAATTAATGTGTTTCAAGAAAACCTGGAGCCAGTCCAACCTGATGGTGATGTTACTGAAAACCCTGAAGAGTGCCAAGGTAGCTTTTCTGTTGTCGATCAGGGCATAGAATCATCATCAAATGAACCTCTTAACTTAGAGGCATCGACCACAGAGGCTCCTGATTCTAATGTTGATACCCATGATACTGCTGGTATCCAGTTATCTTCTGAATATGCTATTACATGTGATCCCTTAGGTGAGGAAAATGATGATTCTAAGGAGAAGGTTACACCAGACAAATTCAATTCTGAAGATGATGACTTTATCACTAAAGAGCTGCTCATGCAAGAATTAGAATCAGCTTTAAATAGTATCTCAGATTTGGAGACAGCTGTGCTGGAATCTCCCAAAGATGAGAAATTTGTTGAAACCATATCTGAACATAAAATGAGAAAATCACATAGCTTGGATGATATTACAGAATCAGTTGCCAGTGAATTTTTAAGTCTGATAGGTGCTGACCATAACCCATTTGGTTTGAGTTCTGAAAGCGAAGTTGAGTCCCCAAGAGAGCTCCTTTTGAGGCAATTTGAGAAGGAGGCTCTCGCTGAGGGTTATTCTTTATTTGATTTTGAAATGGCTGATGATGAAGTTGAAGGCGACAATAATGCTCCTCTTGGATCTGAGCTGTGTAACTTCTCTGAGGGCCCAAGGTCTTCATCAACTGTTACAAGATCTGCTGCAAGAGGTGCATCCAGTTGAATCTCAAGGTGTGAGGAGCAAACAGAGGGCTCAGATGGTAGAGGACTTGGAAACAGAAGCCTTGATGCGTGAGTGGGGTTTGAATGAGGACGCCTTTAAGCATTCTCCACCAGAAAACCCTGCTGGTTTTGGAAGTCCCATTCACTCATCACCTGAAGAACCTCTTACTTTGCCTCCTCTTGCAGAGGGATTAGGTCCTTTTCTTCAGACAAAGGATGGGGGATTTTTACGATCTATGGATCCCTCACTTTTCAAGAATGCTAAAAGTGGTGGAAGCTTGATTATGCAAGTATCCAATCCTGTTGTAGTACCTGCAGAAATGGGTTCTGGTGTAATGGAGATTTTGCAGCGATTGGCTTCATTGGGAATTGAAAAGCTCTCAATGCAGGCAAATAAGTTAATGCCTCTGGAGGATATCACAGGGAAGACAATGCAGCAAGTGGCATGGGAGGCTATGCCTCTCTTGGAGGGAACAGAGAGGTTTGTCTATCCTGTTTCAATCAATGTGTTGTAATTAGAATTTTAATTTAGCCATTTCTTGTATGTTTCATTTGTTGAATTTTGCTTCATCTATGTAGGCAATATCTGTCGCAGCATGATCTGGTGGCAGGGCAAGATACTAATTTTGTACAAAGGGGCTTGAAAGGAATATCATCGGGACCAAAGACTACAAAGTCTAATAGTACAAGTTCATTAGGCAATCAAACAAGTTCAGAATTTGCTTCATTGGAAGATCTTGCCCCATTGGCTATGGATAAAATTGAAGCACTTTCAATGGAGGGTTTGAGAATACAGTCTGGGATGTCCGATCAGGATGCACCATCAAACATTATTTCACAATCCATTGGGGATGTTTCAGCTCTCCAGGGCAAAGGGGCTGATATTAGCGGGAGCCGCTGGTTTGCAGTTGTTGGATCTAAAAGACAGCAGTGATAGTGTTGAATCTGTTGATGGGATAATGGGCCTATCATTAACTCTGGATGAATGGATGAGGTTGGATTCTGGTGAGATTGATGATATGGAGAATATCAGTGATCATACTTCGAAACTTCTTGCTGCCCATCATGCTAACTCTTTTGACTTCATTCGAGGGACCTCTAAGGGAGAGAAGAAAAGAGGCAAAGGCCATGGTAGAAAGTGTGGCTTGTTGGGAAATAATTTTACAGTAGCTTTGATGGTGCAACTGCGTGACCCTCTGCGAGACTATGAGCCTGTTGGAACACCAATGCTTGCTCTGATACAAGTTGAGAGGGTGTTTGTCCCACCAAAGCCAAGGATGTACTGCAATGTGTCTGAGATAAGGAACAAGAACGACGAAGATGATGCGTGTGAAACTAGTACCAGGTTGGAGACAGAGGATGACAAGAAAGAAGAGAAAACCTCTGAAGAGGAGGTCATTCCTCAGTATAAGATAACTGAAGTCCATGTTGCTGGTCTGTCAACCGAACCTGAGCCACGCAAAAAGAAGCTTTGGGGTACTTCAACCAATGAAAAATCTGGCTCCCGTTGGTTACTTGCAAATGGAATGGGGAAGAGCAATAAGCATCCAATAATGAAGTCAAAGGTTGCATCTAAATCTGGTTCTGTAGCTACAACAAAAGTACAACCTGGTGATACATTGTGGAGCATATCATCTCGTGTTTATGGTTCTGGATCAAAATGGAAGGAATTGGCAGCTGTAAACCCACATATCAGAAACCCCAATGTCATAATATCAGATAAAACCATTAGATTAAAGTGAACGTAAAACCATTAGATTAAAGTGAATGTACGGTCAATGGCATTTCAGTTTTTTCTTGGTCAGGTCCTATCCTCCTTGTCAGATCACCAATAAAGCAAACCTTCATTACAAGACTAAATGAGATATGAGGGATGTAAACAGAAGTAAATCAGCATTCGGCTCAGTTTTCTTTTATAGAAGCGTTTTTGTAAGATTCCAATCCTTTATCTGCATCTGATGTATTTATATGTCCTCCGCAAGGAGTGTGTGTATATCACATTGGCTAAAATAACATTGCTGACTTGCTGTGAAAAGAAAAGTCCAATGTGTGTGAGGAAAGTGTTTTAGTGGGCTCATAGAATGAAGTTTGTCCCTTTTCCTTCTATTCCTTTCTTGGTTTTGAAAAGCCTGAACTCGGTGATCTTGCGGGAAAAAGTGTGCTTCCCCATTATTCTCTATCTCTGAACAGCATATCACGTGTTTCACTGAGACCAGCGATCTGTGGAGTGAACAGCTCCCAAACATGACCCACATTGAATGACTAAATTTTGGTTAGCACATGCAATTATATTTGAAGTATTATTAAATATTAAATGTATGTATATCTTTTTTTTAATCTTGGTTAGCCACGTTATAGGAGACTAGCTCCTTTGCTACCCTTTGAAATTTTTTTTTATTTTTTAAATTTTTTTGGATGCCAGGCATTTGGCAAATCTTGTAGACTTGTATTCGGTCAAACCCTCATCCCTTGGAATCTATTTTTTTTTTTAAAAAAATAGTTATTAAATTTTAAAAACAGGGTAAACATGAAAAAAGAATTTATTTTTTTATTTTTTTAAAAAAATAAAAAAGCTTGCGGGCTGCGGGTTGGGAATTCCCAGTCCGCTTTACCGGTACTACTCAATACCCTGTGTTTGTGTTTAAGGTGTTAAAAGTCCAATCCATTTGTTTTTTTTTGCTTATTTTTTTGTGATAGAATAAAGGCAACAGTTTCACTTAGTACTATATATATTTATTTTGTTATTTCATTTTATGTGAATTCAGTCCATCCTCTTATTTTCCAATCATTATAACAACTAATTCTTCATACACTAAGAGAGTTGGTTTTTCTTGCATGGTTATCTCACTAAATCATATTTGAGTATTGTTGGATTCAATTGGAATCAACTTGTTTGAAGGTGTTTTCTTCATTCACAAATACTCCAACTCAAAGATTTCATACTGAAGCAGCCAAAGCCCCCTTTAACTAAGAACAACACCTGTTGGTGATAACACTGCTTTTATTATGTCTTTTTTCCGGGTAAAATGTCCTCTTATTTTGTTAACTGCAGAATAATCAGTCATACTTGATCATATTGATAATAAATATACGACAGTGACTTCCTTAAAAGAAAACAATAATACTACCTTCAATTTTACCAAAAAGAAGAACGTAGTGGCACGCAATGATATTTTGAAGAAAACATTAAAAAATTGAGGTTATGAATTGAAATATTATATTTAATATTAAATTAATCCTCCAACTAACTCTTGTAACAATCTTGTGTAATACTTCGCCAAAGGGTCCAATGATCATTTGATAGTGAGGTTCATGAAAATCCGGCTGTAATTACCAGCAACATGCGGCTCACAAAGCATTACGGGCAGGGTATAGTAGACATCGTAACAGTCCAAGTGTGCGTTGGAATCTGTTGTTTGAAAACGTCAGGAAAACAAAAGGTACTATATAAACAAACTTGAGGTTAAGATACAGATCATTAGCTTTGGCAAAATTCTATATATATATAATATGTCATCTGCCAGTTCATCAGGCATCCAGAATCAATCAGGTAAGCATTACATTAAAGAAAAAGGGAATCACAAATTGCCTCACATCTTCCAAGTTCTGTAAACCACAACCCAAATTGTGCCATTAAAAAGTGCTGACTTGGAGCAGCAGGTCCATGCAGCACATTGATATCATCATAACGAACTCGGGGCCGCGGGTGTAACTTCATAGGGAAGAAACTGTTTGAATCCTTAGTTAGCGAATTACTATCATCGAAATAATCTACTTACAGCCAATCATCTCGCCCCAATATCTGGAAGCAGTGTAAACAACAACTGACTGAGAATTCAAAAGGGAAGCATGCAACATTGGCGTTTGGTCAAGAGCTGGTGTTTTAAATGGGGCAAAATTATTGTTCATAAATCACAACATTGTTTTTAAATTCTTGAAGTTTGAGTAAGAAAAACATGAAACATGGTAAAGTCCTTTGAAGTTTGAACAGGAAGATTAGATAAAAGTTAGCAAAAGTTAAACTGATTTTACAAATTATTACCGTTATTGTTTGAAGATGAACTGCTTTCCTTCTTCTCTGGAGCATGTTGTTCAAGGAAGTCCTGAATTGTTTTCCAGTAGTTATCACCACCAGCCAGCCATGTGTCCATATGCATACCGGTAGGAAAGTCCACGAAGAGACATCGATTATTACGAGCAGCTGCCTTGGCATATAGAATTTGCATGTGTGATGGTGGGACCATCTCATCTCGCAACCCAGACAGAAAAAGGATGGGCTGCTTAACCTGGCATTAACATTGTCATGGTATATTAAAAAAAGGTGAGACTCAAACTTGCAAATCCGGCAAGAGATAAAGATAAAAGAAAAATGACTTGGAAGCAAAACATTGAATGATACTTTATCAAGACAAATAATAAATGCCAAAATAGAAAATCAACATCCTTCTTGGACTTGAGGGGCTTTAACCTCACTTTTACAAAATAAAATGAATAGATAAGATGCATATCTTATACATGCAAGAGAAATATAAAAAATCGAAGCATCCCTCACCTGGCCGACAATCTCAGCAGTATTCCATGGAGAGCGTACAAGAAAATTGAGAATTCTAAGACCTTTAGAGTTGCTTCCTCCAATAAACCACTTCAAAAAAGGTAATAAAACACCAGCCATATCCAATATTGATGTAAAAGTATTTTCCAGTATCAGTGCAGCAACCTAAGACACATAAAGAAGACCACAAGAACTTGTAAAGTATAGAAGCGCGAGCAAGCTCTTGTTGATAACAACAAAGAGGAATCAATCTAAAAAGGCAGAATACAAGACTGCATGAGTCCCTCGTTTTCTCGACTTGCTCAGCAATAAGTGCAATAAAATGACTACAAACAAGAAATATTGGCAAGATGAATTAATCTATTAACATGCTGCCCTGTCAGAAATCTCACATAATGAACTCACCACACAAACAAAAGGGAAATTATTTATGAATAAACAATAAAAGAGCATTAATGTATATGAATACATTTGAAACAGTAGAGCTGTTATAGCGATCATTTTACAGCTCTCCTCTTAATTTTATAATAATTCTTGACTTTATGTTAAACTACTCAAGTTGAAAATATTCTGAAACTGAGGTTTGACATAATACTTCCCTAAGAGAAAAATGATAGTAAAATACTCCATTGTAAAGTAAAAGTGCTTACTGATTAAAAAAAATCATTAAGTTAAAATGATAAAGGGATTCCAGGACCATTTTGGCATGTAATGGAAATAAATAGAAAGTCTCAGTTTATAAACTACATGATTTTCTGAGGGTAAAAATAAGCTATGAGATTTTCAACATTCCTACTAAAGAGTTTTATATACAGCATATCTGATATTACAACTATCCCCAAAAAATGAAACTCATAATAAACTATCAGGGTTTAATAAAAATAAACTCAGTTTGTAAACTATTAGATTCATCACTCCTACCGAAGAGTTGATTCTGTAGCATCATGTTTAAACAATCGAATGACAAATGATCTTTAAAGATGATCCTATTAGTGCCCGTACAACTCTTTCATTTGTTCGCTTGCTGTAGGGTTGGTGTTGGGAGAAACCTGGCCGAAGCTACTTGATAGAGAAGTGCTATAAATTCATACACAAATATAGAACTCCAGCAATGCTATTTTAGGAACCTGGTTGGAGCTACTTGATAGAGAATTGACATACAATTCCCCTCGTGAATCTAGCAAGGTAAGTAAATAGTATCTTTAACATATTGTGATCTATAGTGATGACCAAATTCCAGAACTATCAATTGCAGTCAATGGCATAAAAGTAAAAACTTAAAACTCATGAACCTTGAAATGGGTACAACGGAAGACAAGCGCAAAGTTTACCGGAAAGATACCTTATCAGGGTTATTTTTTGCTAGTACAGATCCAACTGCACCTCCAAGTGACCTTCCAAATACAACTATTCTGGATGTGTCAATATCAGTCCTTTGACAAAGATGGTCCAACGCAGCCTGAGCACAAAGAGGTAATTCAAAATGGGAAACATTAATGAGTAATGGTTTGGCATGTAAAATAAGCGTATTGATAAGTTAGGCACGCCTGAGCACACCTGAGCGTCCATAATAATACCATGCTGAGAAGGATAGCCATCACTTGCTCCATAACTGTTTTAGTTGAATGATATATTAGTACCAATCTAGAAAGAAAGTTGCATGAGCATATTATAAGGAATGAATCTGTTAAAGACAGGGTGACGAAATAATAAAATTGAGGTGCTAGCATATACCCTCGGTATGAAAGCATGAAAATGTTGCAATTTAACCGCTGCAACATTATGCGCACCATTTCAAGACGATGAGCAATATCTAAAAGCCAGTAGTCAAGGCCTCAAAAAGGCATATTAAACCTGATCAAGCGAAGATTTGTAAATTAAAAATAAAAAAATAACCCTATTCTCTATATCAAGGATACTTCCAGCATTTTCTTGGAAAAACAAAATGGTTGGACCTGTAAATGAAACATGATAATATAAACTTTATAGGAACAGCATCTGTCATATGAGTAAATTGATGAATATACAGAAAGTGCCAAATGGTTCGATTAACAGAAAACATACCGAATGCAAAAATTTGCATCATAGTGCATTAAGATCTAATTACATCTAAGAATTTGTCCCTTCAAACGTTGAGCCTTAATGAGTCCATTCTGCTGTTTCGACCATTTTGGCATATTATTCTATTACTAGTTTGTAGTTATACCTATTAATTTAGCACTGTATTATCCATAAGGGAACAAAACTAAATTAGCACAGCAAAGCCAGTATGTTTACACAGCATAGTTACAACAGTGACAAGAACCAGACCTTTAACATCAAGTCTTTTGATACATAAGACCAGAAGGCGTGCCCCAAGACCATAGGTTATTGCCACTGTAAGTAATATTTAAATTCTAAACGAAGAACATGTAAATGGGAAGGAAATACAATTTGAGATTAGTCCATTTAACCAAACACAACGCATCCTGCTTCATTTAATCAACAGCAGTCCATACCAAAATTTTCATTCCAAGCAGATACTTTCTTCCCCATGTTCAGTTAAGTTCCAGCAATAAAAAGCCAAATGGCACATCTAAGTTTCAAATGCATGGCAAAACCAAAGCCGAAGCTAAGCTATTTACCAAACCAAAACTACAACAAAATAAGCCAGATTTCTCTAACCCGAAGTAAATTTCAGAAAAATGCAAATCCAAACTCAATCTGTATGCTAGCCCCAAATTAAGCTCAAAGGTGACAAATTTAAACAACCTAGACTTCATCTCCCTAGAAAGGCCAAAACCCACATCTAAACTCCCTCAATCAAGAACATCTATTTCTTCACCAAACTCAATCAGAACGAAATTACTCAAATTAGCAAGGCGAAACAGAAGGTTAACAGGAAAAATTCAACCCAGTGAGTCGGTCAGATCAAACCTCGGCACTCAGGGAAGAGCTTGATGAACCAAGCATGAAGACGCACGCCATCGGAAGATCTGAGCCAGATGTCCTCGTAGTTGAGCCTGAGGCGAGCGGGAGTGATAGGGTAGGATTTGGTGAGGCCAGGCACGACGGGCACGTACACAAGCTTCTCCTGCAACGCCACCAGCAATGCCAAGCCGGCCACCACTAAGCCCCCAACTCCGTATAGCACAATGTTCACATAGGAAACCATTCTCCGATTCTCTCCAATCTCCGGCGACGTCGTAAACTATGCACTTCCTTCTGACTTCGTTTTGTAGCAGAAGAAAATTGCGCCTGTGTGTGTGTGTGTGTGTGTTTCAGCGAAAGCAAGCGGAACGGGGAGGAGAGGGATTGGAGTTTGAAGCTGATTTCTCGGGAACGTCAAGCGAATGGGGCGAATTAGAGTGTATTTGTATGATCAGAACACAGCAAAAAAGATAAATGATGTCACACTTTTCGCCTCTAACGTAAGTAAAAAAATTGAAGATGAGGAAATTTAGGCTTTGAAGCTTTAAAAAAGAAATTTATTTAAGTAATAGTCCCATTGATCAAAATATTTATTAAGAGATCTCATTGGCAACATGAGGTATTTTTAACACAGCACATGCTGTTGTCAATATATAGGGTCTCATGTTGTCAATGTGACCTCTTGATAAATATTTTGATAAATGAGATCATTCCTTAAATAAATCATTTATTTGAGATCTAAGATTAATTTTTCCAAGATTGAAGAAAGTCATGAAGACTGAGGAAAGGCTTATTTTTTATGGTGAAGACTGAGGAACATGTTCAATTTAAATCTTAAACTAAAACTGAACTTCGGCAATTTAAATTTTCGAACTTTTTTTAACATCTAAAGTTGTTGAAATGAAATATAGTTGATAGTTACCTTGCAAAAAAGCTGAAAATATAAAATGTCATGTTCATTTATCTTGTATATGTCCTATAAATTGGGGGAGTATATTTATGCATATTCAAAAAATTGTTGATTGTTATTAGGTCTTGATCTAATGATAAAGGATATTTTTCCACACTCATGAGATCAAAATATGATTTTTTTTTTCACAACTGATACATTCAAATTATCTCATATGAAGGTTGAATTCACAATCTCACGATTAAACAAGATTTAAGTAAGAAATTTGAAAATTTTACCTTGATTTATTATGCAGCATCACTATAAGATAACAGTATTATGCAGCATAACTATATGTAATCATATTCCTCTAACGGTGCACGTAAGTAAAGACAAAACAATTTTGAAATCTGTAAAAACTCTATAGAATCCATTTCGAAATCTATAAAACCATCTCGAAATCTATAAAATCACATCGGAAGCCGTAACTCATTTCTCCCAACAGATTTCCCAAACACACAACTTTAGAGTGAGGGAAAACTACGGTCTGTTTGTTTTCGATTTCCATTTTCCTTTTTTTTTTAAAAAGCCGTTTTTTAAAAAATCTATTTGGATAATTATTTAAAAAACTGCATTTGAAAGTAAATATACTCAAGTGTAGGCAAAAATTTTGATGATAAGTTAATTTCTTAAATGGACAAAAAATCTGGCTGAGAATGGAGAATAAGTTATCCCCTAATTTTCCCAAACAAATATTAAGAAATGCAAAAACAAAGAACAATTAAAAGTTGTTTTTTTTAGTTTTTCAAAATAAGTTTCAATTTTTTTAAATAAACTGATTGAAAACGAAATACCAAACAAATCTTTTTGTTTGCTTATTTTTAAAAAAAGTTTTTAAAAATGGAAACAAACAGCCCCATATTTTACAAGTTTCTATACTTAATCTTTATCATGGTAATTGTACATTTAACTCTTTTTAATATATCCTCAACTTTACTTTGTTAACATTGTACATGGCCAAGAACGAAGCTATAGCAGTTGACGATATTAACAGAATAAAATTAACAGATTTAATAAAAAGAAGATAGAGATACCAAATTAAAAATAAAGAAAAGTATGCATACCTGAAAAATAATTTTCTCTACTCTTAATATTTTAGGATTATGTCCATAAAAAGGATATTTCATTTATATGGAGATAAGCATTAAACAATAATGCAAGAAAACTCTCTTCTCTACACTTTTCTTGGTTTAGAGTTGGTTTATTTCACAGCATGTCAATAGCACCAATCTCATTGTTATTCGTGCACCGCATTGATTAATTGAAAAACACTTTTACATAAGTTGAGATAAAACTCATTTTATATAGTTATCTCAGATTAGGTAAGATCACTTTTAAAAAGTTAATCGAAACACCCCATAGTGGATATGGTTAATCCTATATATATATATATAAATAACCATGTAATTTTGTCTAAAACTTTAAATTATTTTTTACCATCATTCCAAATTAATTACATGTTTCACTCATTTCAACACATCCTTCGCTATAAATAAAGGTAACATTGAAAAAAATTACATCTTGTAAACTTTTTTTTTTAACAAGTTTAACCAACTTTTGCCATATACAACTTGTTTGACATTGTTTGTCAAGGCATTATAAAAAAAATATACATGTAAGCTGAAACAAAACCCATATCATTTACTTAGACCTAGTGGTATGAGGAACTTGGTAGTTCAATCCAGTCCAACTTGAGGCAGTTTTACCCAGTCTAAATAAGTAATATAATGAAATCGGATTGGATTGAACCAACCTGAGTTTAGTGCCAAATGCTCAAGTCAGCTAATCTGATCCAATTTGATTCGATTTATTTCTACTTATGTATGTTTTTAATTTCATGTAAATGATAAAATAATTATTGTTAAATGTTGAAGATAATTGATTTATACTTAAATTTTAATATTTTGATGTGTATTTTATATGATTTTAGATTTTTTATATGATAATTTTGTATTATTATATTACAATTTTGCCTTGTGTAAATAGAAAAAAAAATATTGAGGTCCTCAATTCAACCGAACATCGGTTGATGTTGAACTTAACTAGAAATACTAGAGCAGTCTCAGATTGGGTATTAATCCAATTTGATTTGATCTATACACATCCATGCTTAAACATGGCAAATAAATTGTTATGGCTAGGAGGACCCTGGGGAGGGAACATTAGGCTTTTTCAATAATCCGTTTGGACATCCAAAAGACATTTCTACGTTTATCGAGACAAAATTCCTCTCACATATTTATTTTAGAATCTGTGTCCGTTCTCCCTACAAACTTACCAAACAAACCCATTAATTGTTCAGGAGTAGTTTGTGGGTGCAACGCTCGCTGCTTACCTGAATCCTCATTAAAGAAATATTATTATTTTGATCATTCACGTTTAACAATTTGTGCTTATTAGATATTTTCATATAAATTGTTAAATATTGAAAAAGAAAGAACAACAAAGTAGTTATCTTTCATTTTCTCATTCCCTTATCTTCCCTTCAGTTTTGTTTTTCTCCTTTTCCATTTATTTACCACTCCAAGCAATGCCAAAAAGAAAGGCTACAATGCTTCCTCAGGGGGAACCAAAAAAAGGAGTAAAAAACTTGCAGATTATTTATCAATAAGACATTTACTTTAAAGACCGAATTCAAACCTACTTTCTAATTATTGTCAAAATAAAACAAGGCTTTCTGACGAAAACATGTCAAATATTTACCAATTGAATTAACAACCTTAATTGTCAAAAAGCCTATCACCCTAATCAGTATCACTGTGTATCCCTTTGGCCCGTACAAGTTACCAAAATTAAAACTAGACTTGATACTTGCTGCTGTAACAGAATCTGAAACTAAACAGCACTATTGTTGTATACTTCATGTCGATTGAAGCCTTGAAGTACTCTTAAAATATGATTTGATATTCTTTCTTTGAGTTTATATCTGATTTTGCACCTAAAGTAATTTGAGAGACACCGAGTTTTTATCAGTCACACTTCAAGATAGGTTCAAAGCTTTGATCTTTCACCATCTTCCACAGGTCTTGACGCTCATTCATCAAAACTCAAAACAATAGATTTTGTTGGCTTTAAGTAGCACCAACAAAATTTGTTGTATAAAAGAGACGCAAAACAAATTTCTCAAACAATAATGCAGTGTAGTTACTGACAGAGAGAGATAAAGACTGTAGGCCTTTGCATATTTCTTTGGCTAAAGTGATTGCAAAGTATATGGCAAAAAGGACCCAATGCACGAGGCCCCTAGGCCTACCAAGTGGGGTCTAGGAAATGATAGATGTACATAGGCCAACCTCTGCAAACGATTTGAACCCATGACTTCTAAGTAACATGACAACAATCTTATCATTACTCCAAGGTTCACCCTCTTATTGCAAAGTATACAGCACAACAAATAATTAAAGGGTAAAGAATCCATGAAGAATCAACAGATTTATGTGGCTGCTAAGAAGTATAATATCAAACACAAAAGCAGGGAAGTTTTATGGAAGCACAGATGATGGATCACAAACTTGCAAAGAGTTTCAAACACATACTTTTGTTAAAGCAGTCTTGTTTGTAAGTAACAGCATTTTCAAGAGCAAAGCAGTGATACTAAAGTTCTTCAAGTGTTTTTTTTTTGTAGTATCACAAAACACCATTTCTGTGACACCTTAAAACATAAGTAGTAGCAGCAGTAGTCAAGTGATGAAGCCAAGGATGATTTGCCTGACCAGTGGAGAAAATAGATATAGTTGGTTTATCAACTCTCTCACCGGACAACTGGTGCACGTTGCTGGGTCCCACCAAAGGTGACCAAGAACTTGCACTCTGGCTGCCTAAAATTGACATTGTTACTGGACCCAGTTATCATGTCAGAGCAGGTCGAGATAGAAGATGCATTTTCGGCAGTCATGGCCCTGGAGGGGTGAATCTCAACCTCTGATGCATCTTTCTTTTGATACAAGTTGACAGAGTCTGAACCAGAATTGGCACTAGTCACAAGTTGTGCATTGGACTGTTGAAGCTGTCTGGTGCTGAGAAAACGCCCTCCAGATCCCCTAACCCGGTTCAAAGCATGGCGATGCCGGGACTCATGGAGATATGGCTGCAATCATTTTCAGAAAGAACAAAAATCAGAGTAGGCAACACCTTTGCAAAATTGATTCCACATCTTCTATAAAACAAAATAATAACATGTTCATACAACAATGCAATTGCAGTCAGATTCATATGTTATCTTTCCCTATATTAATGTTTTGGATATTCCAATATTCTTTTGTAGTAGCAATATCACATAATACCTGAATAGCACAGGTTCTGTCTAAATTCTAACTCTGACACACTGTGCAGAGGCGTATAGGAATTGAGGCTGATTTTCTAGGCAATTGGAAACTTATTTATAGAAATTTGACTTTGACAAATACAATTATTTAAGAAGATCAGCATCCCCGTATATATATATATTTGAATTAGAGGGAAAGGTACTAAAGACTTGAGGTTACAAGTGAAGTCGAACCAGTGACCCCCCACTTATATCCCTATATTGTTAGTATAAACATCTTATAAATTTCAGGTTAGTATGATCTGTTACATCCAAGCACTTGAGAAATAGAGATTTACATGTCCCAACGCTATTCTTCAAGGCTACCAAAAATAACTCTTTTCCCAGAGCAATAACATAGTTACATGGTTGTTGTTGTTGCAAAATTTTCACACTCGGTATCAGAATGATGATAAGTGCACATAGTGAAACGCATTGGTTCTCATGGAACATATACCTTACGGCTTTTGATAAGTTTGTTTTGAGCCTCAAGCTTTGCACGTGACTGTCGCCTTCTCAATATTCCATGGTATTGTTTTGCATTGACATAAATAGGCCCATCTTCTGCAACATCAAGTGGCAACGCAACTCTTGTGGATGCAAGCCCCAGCACTTGGGGAACCATATGGGGTTGATTCTGGTACAAGTGATGATATCAAAATCAAACCCCCAGTATTATCATACTGACTGACAGCATAACAAAATCTTCACAAACTAAAGCAAGTGATACAATTTCCTTGATAATATGATAAACATACAGAAAAAAACCTCAGGATGTGATGAAAATAACTTACAACAGGCTGTGATCCATAAGATACTAAAGAGCCACCGTAAAAAGGATCACCGTATGGATAAGGAAGGCGAGCCTGAGATAGGATGACAAAAATTGTTAATGACTCAATGAACAAGCAACAAATCCATGAACTGTTAACTTGACCTACCATTGAGTGATTATAATCAAGGTGTGAACAACTGACGTCAGTATCAGAATGATTCAATGACAGAAACGGCTTCATTGAGCTTTCCACAAACCATCAGAAAGATCTTGACCAGTAAAAATATGTTCATGTTAGATCGGCCTGATGTGAGGTGAGGCAAGAAATATCTTTACTTTAAAGAAAACAATGTTTATTAAGTACTTGACAAACAAGGGTTACAACACAGAAGACTATAGTAAAGGCACATTTGTATACAACACCAACCGAACATGAGATCCTACACCTAAAATCAGTTAAAATCAAGCATGGACTGATAGATTGAGGACAGTCATAAAAAACAAGTAACTGCTGATGATTGGTCCCTACCTCTTGCCCTTTCCCTAATCCTCAGCAACAAAAAAAGGAATACACTTTTATTTGATGTGAAGCCATAGAGACAAACCCATCCCTGTTCAATAACAAATAGTTTTTCTTCGTAAAATTTGGTAACAGTTTACTCTTTTCAAATACATTTGCTCTACCAAATGCACCGAGACAGCAAAAAGGCTACTCCATAACGAGAAGTGGACAGCTGTTTCTAGATAAGATGAGGAGTGAATAAGAAAAATGACTCATCAGAAGAATCAAAAAATGAAATTCTACCATAACTAGAAAGAAGTCGGAGCAAAAGGGATTCAGCCATCTATGCTTGCCATTATTCAGGTTTATAAAAATAAAAAACCCAAGAAATATTGGTCACATCAGTGCTATAGAAGCTGTGGGGTATGGGAAATGATTTGGTGAAAAAATTTGAATGTGAAGCGACTGAAGATTTCAAATTCTGCACATTACAACGCTATCTCTAACGAGAAAAAAAAGGCATCAAAACAACTAAACAAG
>JANTPZ010110339.1:0-12878 GCA_025593235.1 Vachellia pachyceras | reverse complement strand
GGCATAACTCTTTTATTGACTTTGAGCTACTAAGAGCTTCTTCTTTATCATCTCAACTTTAGTAGCTGTACAATCTACTAGCTCTTGATTTTACATGTTTCTTTCTTTCAGCTCTGTCCAACACAAAGGAGATCTACATTTGCTTCTGTACAATGCTTCATCAGGCGCTATCAGTATACTGGAGTGATAACTGTTGTTATAGGAAAACTCAGCCAATGGCAAATCACACTCCAGGCTCCTTTGAGTTCTAGCACACACACCCTCAACATGTCCTCGAGCGTTTGAATCGTCCTTTCTGACTGTCCATCCATCTGTGGATGATAAGCTATGCTAAAACTTAATCTGGTTCCGAGGGCCTCTTGTAAAGATTTCCAAAATCTCGATGTAAAGCGAGGATCTCGGTCTGATATTATATTCTTTGGCACCCCGTGCAATCTTACTATCTCTTTGATGTACGTCTCTGCTAACTTCGTCAGCAGTCAGTTAGTATGAACTGCGAGAAAATGTCCTGACTTAGTCAATCTATCTACTATCACCCATATAGCATTATGCTTTGCTGACTCTGGCAGCCCTACGATGAAATCCATCATCACGTTATCCCATTTCCATTTTAGAATTATTGGACTCTGTAATAATCCTGGCGGCCTCTGATGTTCTATCTTTACTATATGATGTCTCGCTTCATTCTAGGCCACCAAAATAATTTCTTCAATTCCTGATACATTTTGGTCATTCCAGGGTGGATATTGTACTTGCTCCTGTAAGCCTCATCAAGTATCTTTTGCCTCAAAGTAGGCTTTGGAGGGATATAATATCGATCTCTGAACTTCACTATTCCCTTAAGGGTCTTATTAAATTCTTTAGCTCCCACTTGACTTATCTGAGTCTCTATATTTCGTGCAAATGGATCCACTTCTTGAGCTTCTTTGATCTCATCCTCTATATAACTACGGATCTGGGTAGTGCCATATTTGTCAGATTCCACTTGCAACTGATTTAATACACCTCAATCTCGGATGTTTTCTATCAACCTTTGCTCTTTCGTTATCATCATAGCCACCTGCATCATCTTTCTACTCAATGCATTGGCAACTACATTTGCTTTACCCGGATGATACTTTATCTGGTAATCATAGTCCTTGAGCAATTCCATCCATCGTCTCTGCCTCAAGTTCAGCTCCTTCCGATCTTGTAAATACTTGAGACTTTTATGGTCACAATACAACTCGATGGTTGCTCCATATAATAATGCCTCCATATCATTAGACGTAAACAATCGCTGCTAGCTCCAAATCATGAGTGGAGTAATTTTCTTCATGCAGCTTCAATTGCCGAGAGGCATAAGCCACTACTCTCCCCTGTTGCATTAAAACACATCCTAGTCTATGCTTACTAGCATCACTATAAACCACATAGGTTTCTTTTGGATCAGGGATTATCAATACAGGGGCCGAGGTTAGCATTTTCTGTAACTCTTGAAAACTAGCCTCACATTTTTCATCCCACGTAAAAGACTGTTCTTCCTTGTGAGCTTAATTAGCGGTAAGGCAATCCGAGAAAAGTTTTGGATAAAACGTTTATAATAACCTGCTAGGCCCAGAAAGCTTTTGACTTCTGTTATCGTTTTAGGTTGATTCCATCTCAGTACTGCCTCTACTTTGGCGTGGTCTACTGCGACCCCTTTCTGAGAGATCACATGCCCTAGGAACTTCACTTCAGGTAACCAGAATTCGCACTTACTGAGCTTAGTATATAAATGTTTTTCTTTCAAAACAGTCAATACGATTCTTAGATGCCTTTCATGCTCCTCTAAAGATTTAGAGTAAACTAGTATGTCATCAATGAAGACTAGAACAAACTGGTCCAGGTATTGCCGAAAAATACGATTCATATAATCCATGAAAACTGCAGGGGCATTCGTCAATCCGAATGGCATCACTAAAAACTCATATTGCCCGTATCTTGTTCAGATGGCTGTTTTAGCAATGTCCTCAGCTCTAACTCGGAGCTGGTGATAGACTGATCTGAGATCAATCTTTGAAAACACTTTGGCACTACTCAGCTGATCCAATAGATCATCAATCTAAGGAAGAGGGTACTTATTCTTAATCGTCACCTTGTTCAACCCACGGTAGTTAATACTTTATCTGAGACTTCCGTCTTTCTTTTTCATAAATAGAACTGGGGCTCCCCAGGGTGAAACACTGGGTCTAATCAATCCATTATCTAACAGCTCCTCTATCTGCTTCTTTAACTCTTTCATCTCACTTGGGGCCATTCTATACGGAGTCTTTGAGATTGGATTAGTTCTCGGCACTAGATTAATAGCGAACTCTACTTCTCTCTCTGGAAGCAATCCGCAGATCTCTTCTGGGAACACTTCAGGAAATTCTTTGACAACCGGAATATCACTAAGGGTTTCCTTGACTTCCATATCAACTGAGAAAAAGACTACATACCCTTGACATCCCTTCCTCAAACATTTTTCTGCCTTGGTCTCCGAAATAAAATTCAACTTAACCTTAGTAAGTGGGTTTACTTTTCTACTGGGTAATATCAAGGTCCGATTCTTACAATCAAGTAATATACTATTGGTAGACAGCCAATTCATACCAATTATCACATCAATATCATGCAGGGGCAGACATATCAAGTTAGTGCAGTGCTGCAATGTTCATACTGGACTATGCAATTTAGACATACATAATAAGTGACAACTTTCATACCAGTGGGTGTAGACACGGTCATGTCATATGGTAATGTGTCTATGCTCAGACCTAGACGCTCATCATAGTTATATGAGATGAATGATTGACTTGCGCCCGAGTCAAACATTGCATGTACAAGGTAATTATTTATACGGATTATACCTTGGATCATCTCCAGCAACTTACAAGCCTCTTCCTGGTTTATGGCAAACATTCTGCCTGAGCTCTGAGGTCAAGATCCTTCGGTCACCTGCTTGCAGTCCCTAGCAAAGTGTCCAGGCTTTCCACAGGTATAGTAGACATTCTGGCCTGTGTAACAAGGTCTGTCTACATGCTTACTTTGGGTGTATACGCATTGTAGGTTTTATCCCCAAGTCCGAGAATAAAGGTTGCGTAACTTCAGAACTTTTACTATTCATGCTTATCTATTCACATACATCCATTAAAAGCATAAATAGATCAACAACTCATCCAACTCAAGGCATAATGCAAGCAATGCATTCGTCAATCAATTCACATAATAATGCAATATCAATGCATACTAAGCATAAGTTGCCCAAAACCTATGCTTTGATACCACTAAGTGTAACACCTCCTATTTTCCCCTATTTTCTCATATGAGACAATTTTTGAACCACTGTTGGGCTTTAAATATTAAAATTTGACCAAAAGTGTGAACTTGAATTTTCAAAAACGGAAATAAAATGGTGCTACTGTTCACAGGTCTTTTTTCCATATTCCTGCCCAACTTTGGAAAATCATAATTAATTCTATAAAAATCAAAATGGAGTGGTTCCAATTTCTAGATTTATTTTATTAAGTGATCTATAGGGAAAAATACTCATTGGCCCAAAAACTTGCCCATTTGAATCAATTTATTCCGAAAAGATGTACTGTACAAATGGTCATTTCCAGTTTTTTCCAGTTTTTCCCTTAAACTTTGGAAACTCATATCTCTTATTATACACATCCAAATTTTGCAAACTTTATACCATTTTAAATCTCAGGATCTGTAGTTTTTGACTGGAAAATTTCAGATCAATTGGAGCTCATTTGCTATTTTTATTTCCCATGTGAAACTGATCTATTTTTCAGGGCCTTTGGAACCCTTTAACTTTGAAAATCAATTTTTCTTAAAATTCATCAAAACCTCTCTTTAGTTCATTAACCCACCTCTAACATGCATGAACACTTATTTACCATTCCATGTTTCTTTTAGCCCATTTTCATGCATGCATCATCACATATTCACATGATACTTCTTGTAGAGGTTTATGGTTACAATCACAACAACTTCAAGGGAGTTTAACAACTCATATATTTACACAAAATCATGCAAGCAAGAGCATCATCTTCATTCATCTATAACCTTTTCCTTACCCTTGCTTGAGCTTCCACCTACATGGTTAATTGGTGGGGAATGAGATTTGGGAATCCCAATAGCAAAACTACATAATCAAAATATTGTGAATGTTCATAGCATAACTTTAAAGCAAGTGTATGATCATACAAAATGTGACATAGCAAACTACACTATAATATGCATATGGCCATAGAACAAAAGTCACATTTCATACACAAATCATCCACTTTAATCATCATAAAAAATCATGCAACATTCACAACTCATTTTCATAAACACAAGAGAAGATTAGTTGTCTTGCTACCTTTGGTTTTGCTTTCCTTATTTTTCTTGAACCTTAAAGTTCTCTTGGATCACTTCTAAGTTCTCTTGGAGGTATCAAATCCCTAAAGAACATGGCAGAACATCCATATAAACATACCATCATCAAGTTGCAACAAACTTGCAAAAATGCAATAAACCCCCTTTAGCTTTTCAAGAGTCCTACAAGTTCAAGACTTGGTTTTTATGGCCCTTAAGGCTTCTAAAATCCATATCTTAGCTTTAACCTACACAAAACATCATTTAAAAGTCAATGGAACCATCAAAACTACCAAAAACATAGCCCTTCTATTTTTTCTTTGCTTGGCCGAGAGACAGCAAAAATGGGAAAGGAAGGAGTTTTTCAACTTCCAACATGTATACTTGCATATTCATGCTTTCAAACCACTATCCATACATTCATATAGCTCAAACACATCTCCCCTTAGACCAAACGAAATTTGGGTAGCACCACCCCATAATATTGAGCTTCCAATAATTTTTACAGCAACTCAAAACAACCATCAATAACCATCAAGCTAGGTTTTACTACTCAAGAAAGAACTTGCAACCTTTTACTACCTCAAAAGCCTTCTCTTTTACATTTTCATACCTTGAAACCCTAAATTTTCATCTTCAAAAAGAGGGCTTTGATCAAGGAAATCAACCATTAAAGAGGTAGTAGAAGTTACAAGGAGTAGAGAAATGGAAAGAGTTGGTGGTGTGGGTAAGTTACCTTGTTGGTATGAGAGCTTCTTCTTCTTCCTCCTCTTGCAAAAAATGGCATCTTTGGCTAGAGAGAAGGGAAAGAATTTTCAGACCAAGGAGAGAGAGGGAGGGGACGGATTGTGAGGGGGGAGAGAGAGAATTTCCTAATTTAAAAAGCCTCTTGAAAAATTGTGTGGATATGAATGAAACTTGGGGACCAAGTTGGAATATACTTGGTTGTGGTTGTGCCACTAGTCCTCTCTTGATTGCTTGGTGAAAAGTGACTTTTGGCTTTCCTAAAAAGCTGGGTTGGGCTGACTGGCTCTCTGCCAGTCCAGTTACTCGATCCGGTGGCACGCATTTTCGTAAAGTAATCTTTATCCGGGTAACTACTTTTTACTTTTCTGGAGACTTTCTCTCTCGTGTGATGCCATTTCCTAGGCCTCCTTGCCTAGGTGGCATCATTCTTAGCCCAAAGCATCCCCAGGTTTTTGTCGTAACTCGTCAGGATTCCTCTATTTGTGTGAAACACCGTAAAACGTGCTTCCGGCCGCCAATTTGAATTAAGGGTATGGAAAATTTCTATATTTTTCCCTGATACTCTAGCCCTTTTCCGTTCCTCAAAATTCTTCCCGGATTTTCCGTAATTAATTTTCTAAGAAAATCATTTTTTGAGGTTTTCGGACACTGTTGTTCTCCGTACTTCGAAACTGCCTATACTGGGTAATAAATTTAGTAAATACTTTAGGACCCAACTAAATTTTTCTCAGTTCGGGTCTCCTGCGTTTGAGGACTCGTGCTACTCCAAATAATTATTTCTCAGTCTTTCAATCCTCTATAAATCCTTAATTACAGAAATACCATTGCATTCCTTTCTCGTTCTTACTTCCACATATTTACGAAAATGTCACTACCTTTCTTACTTCTCTCTTAATTACCAAAATGCCATTACTTTTTGTACTCTTTCTTAATTTCAACCTGACCCTTAGTTGAATTTGGCACACTCTTTATCTACCTCTCTTAGACTCATTTTATGTTGATTTGGAACCACATTTAGGCCTTGAATGACTTAGAGTAACCCAAGAATGGAAAATAAAATTTTCAAAGTTTAGGGTCACTATTCACAGAAAAATCGAAATTGAGTGGTTCCAATTTCTATTTGAAGCTTATAAGTTCCTCTATGAGGAAAAAATACTCATTGGGTCATGAACTTGTCCAATTGAATTAGTTTATTGCGTAAATATTCACTGTTCAATTGGTAAATTTCCATTTTCCCCATGTTTTTCTCTGATTTTTCGTAACCTTTGAAAGGTCATAACTCTTTACACAAAACTCCGATTTCAGTGATCTTTGGCTTGTTTTAAAGATTGTTATATGAACTATTTTTCTGGAAAAATTCAGCTTAATTGGAGTTCATTTACCATATTTCACGACAGCCCAAAGTTGAGGTTTTGAACAACTTTGCTACTACTTTCATAAAGTTTTACCATTTTCACTTCTTTCCTTTTTGGCATGGTTATTTGCTTTTCCCATTTGCTCATAATTAATTTTTCATTAGCCTATTTCTAAGGCATGCTTTAATCTCTTTGGAGCTACCCCTTATGTAGGAGTTTAATTTACATAAATTATGCGATAAGCAACATAAAACTTGTTTCATGCATCATTTAGCTTGTCCACCCTTTGATGAGCTTCCACCTAAAAAGGGTTAGTTGGAAAGAATGAGATTTCATTGAAATCCCAATAGCAAAGTTGCAACTCAAATAGAAATGTGTAACAACTCAAAATGTGTAACAAGCACATATTAATGCATATGGCCATAACATAACATCACTCATAAACACATTTCAACAATGTAATAATCATCACCAAGTCATGCACATTTTCAAAATCATTTCACAACAATATTGAATAGAGTTAGAAAACTTTGCTACCTTTACTCCTTAATTTCCTCTTGGCTTTCCTTGGTTCTTTGAGACTCTCTTGGTCACTTGATAAATTAATTCCTTACACCAAATCTTGCCTACATAATTTACAACATTATGGCCATTATACACAAGCCATTGCTAAAACCAAAATCACTTTAAAACTCTATTTAACTTCCTATTGAATTCTCTTGTTTCCTAGAGGGTTTTAACTTGTCTTATGGATTTGTAATGCTTTCAAATTCCTTGGCTCACTTTACCCCTACACAATTTCTCATTTTAAAGCCAATGGAAGCATTAAAATCATCAAAAACACACTTCTTCCTGCACTTTCCAGATCTGGACGAAAATTCCAAAAGAAGAGAAAAATGTTTCTTTTCAAGCTAATCACATTCAAGCATTTATTCTTGCTCCCAAACTCATTTTCATGTGTTGTTTGGCTTAAATACAACTCTCCCACATCAGATGGAAATTTTGACAGTATTTCCCTTAGGGTTTAGAAATCAAAAAATCCAAAAATCATCAAACAACAACCAAACAACCACAATATAAATACCAATCTACTCCTTACAACACAAGGAGCATTTTGCACATAAGTATTAGCTCTAACTCCCTCTCTTTCTCACCCTTCACCTCAAGAACACTAACTTTGGATCTTGAGAAAGAGGAGTTTATTCAAGATTCTAAGACCATAGATAGGAAGAAGAAGTCACAAGCATCAAGAAAAGGAATAGGATTGAGGGGTTTAAGCTTTTACCTTGAGTTTTCTTGGAATTTTTCTCCCCTTGCTTGCATGAAAATGGCGTGAATTTTGGCTCACAATGGGGAGGAAGAAGATGACAGCTTTGGGAGAGAAAATGGGCAGAATTTTGGTTTATTAATTCACTAATAATCCAATTAGGAATTTAACTTAATTCTTGAAATGTTAAAATGAAAGTTGTGGTTAGAATTTAACCACCTAATGGTTACATGACAAATCCTTATTGGCTACTTAAAATGGGCATTTAATGTAGGCTATCACTTAGTAACTAGGGGTTGGGAATCTAGTTACACTAACTGAACCAATTTCCTTTCGGTTACTTCATCCGACTACGATTTTCACTGGTAACCGAAAATTTATTCCAGAAAAATATTCTCTACTTTCATGGAGATCTTTTATTCCTCTTTTAATCTCCATAATTCCTTTAATAATATGTCAACATATTTATCCAAAAATATCCCTAAAATTCGTCCAAAAATAACAGTGTAATTTTATCCTGTCGAAAATCTCTGAAAAACGTATTTCCGACGGGCAAATAACTTTTAGGACATTAAACATTTCTATGATTTTCCCTGATACTCTATGTAATATCCACCATTTTCTGTAAATAGAAATAGAAGCCAAACTGTTAGTTATGAGATAAGATAAGGCCCAGAAATAAAGTACAAAAAGAGAAGATGTCAATGAACGAAAGAGACCCTGGTCAATTTAGTCGTAAGGCTTTGAAATTACTAAGAATGTAAGCTAGAGATATAAATTTCATTAAGTATAAAGACCAAGGGCAATATGTTCATTGGATAAAAAGGGCCCAACTAGTAGTCAGAAGTCAAGCTAAAGCTCACAGATAGAAAGAGCAGAAAAAGTTGATGTTGATGGGCTAGATAACCCAAGGTCAGACCTGGCTCAGCCGAAGAAATTTTATGAGAACTCCGCAGTTAAGCGTACTCGACCTGGAGTAATCTCAGGATGGGTGACCTACTGGGAAGTACGCAAAGGTCATTAGAAAAGATCAAGGGCGACAGAGTCAAGGGTAAAATGGGAATTACGAATAGTTAGGCATTGTAAGGGCATTTTGGTCATTAAGAGAAAGTGTAAGGGCATTTTGGTCATTTGACAAAGTCAAAGTCAAAAAGTCAACCGTTAACCAAAATATCAGAAAAAGTAACATATGCCCAAAAGATAAAGCAGAACTCATTGATTGACAGAGATTCGACAGATTGCTGAAAATCGGCCTAGAATTTTATTTATAGAATTTTGAAGATTTAATGGTCGAAAATAATTATTGTAGGTATCAAGAGACATTAATCAGTTGAGTTCAGGGCATAGAAAAATTTAGTAAATTTTATAGTATTTAATAAAATTATTGCCCAGTATATGATTAAGGCAATTTTCCCGAAAATCGGGAAAAGACCCGAAATATAATTTATTTCAAAAATTAATTTTGGACAATCTAGAGGGTATTTTGGGAAAAGAAAATGGGTTAGAGTATCAGTGAAAAATGGATAAATTTTTAAAGCCCTAAAAGTATTTTGCCCTCCGATTGCTCGTTTTCAAGGGTTTTGGACATGATAAAATAATCCTGTAAAATTTGAGGAAATCAAGGGGTATTTTGGGGATAATAAATTTTTCGTATTCAAGAGGAAAATATGGAGATTAAATGAGGAAGAAAATATCTCCAGAAAAGTAGAAAAAGATTTACTAGAATAAAGTTGTTTACCGGTAAAAAGTGTAATCGGTAAAAGTAACCGAATGGGATCCAGTTTGGTTAGCCAAACCAGATTTTTACCCATCTAGTTACAGCCATAATTGCCACTTTTAAGGAGCCAATGAGAGTTAAGCAAATGTCATGTGTGTGGCATCATTTTCAACTCTTAGATTATACTTAATAAGTAAGGATTAATCTTAGCCCTTAATCTTTTTAGATGGAATTTTTATAAACTATTTTTCCTTCTCTTCCACCACCATAGAGAGGAAGAGACGCCATTTCTCCAAGCAAGAAGAAGAGAAAAGCTCTTGAAAAATCCAAGGTAAGAGGAGAATCTACCTAAAGCTATACATGAAATTCTCCCTTATGCTCTCCTCTACCACTCCCATGGATTGAAATTTTGATTTGGTATCACTTTCTCAAGTTTCATACTTAGGATTCTTGAGAGGAAAAGTGAGAAAGAGAGGGATTTAGAGCCATTGATTGTGTGACACACCTTAACTTAACCTTTAACCTCATTTTATATCGATTTAGAACCAAAGAGAAGCCTCAATTTGACTAAAGGGTCCAAAAGATTAAATTTGAAAACTTTCAACTTTTTGAAAGTTACTATTCACTGGTTTTAGGACAAACGTTAAAAAATCATAACTAATTATAGAAAAATCAAAATTGAGTTCTTCCAATTTATATTTGAAGCTTGCAAGTTTATTTATAATGGAAAAATACTCATCGAGTCACTAGCTTGCCCAGTTAATACAGTTTAATTCGTGAAAATGCACTGTTCATTTGGTCATTTTTCTATTTTCCCAGGTTTTTCAGTGATTTTCTTCAAACTTTGGAACATCATATCTTTCTGTACAAAACTTCAAATTCAGTGTTCTTTGTCTTGTTTTAAATATTGCAATGTGAACTATTTTTCTGTAAAATTTCAACTCATTTGGAGTCCATTTTCTCTGTTTCAGGTATGGGCAAAGTAGGGGTTTTGACCAACTTCTCATTAACACTTTGTCATATTTTCAATTTTCAAACTTAACCATTTGATACACTAACTTCTAATCGTCTTTTAGTCATGCTTGATCATGCAATTAGGGGTCCTTAACTATCACCTATTAACCAAACATGTATAGGTTTACATCACATATTACATAACACATGAAATTCTCAAAATGTTCATACATTTACAACATAGTTTCATGAACACATTCATGCCAAATTCCTTGCTTCAAGCATCATGCATTTTCTCCTTACCCTTTGAAGAACTTGTACCTAGAAATGGTTAGTGGGGGAGGGTGAGATTTTTGGAAATCCCAATACTAACATATATATAAAATTGCATGACATGCTTTAATTTCATAAAGAAATGTGTAACAATGTAAAATGTGTACCAAGCACATATCAATGCATATGGCCATAGCATTATGTCACTCAAACACATTTCAACAATGTCATAAAGTCATGCACATCATTAAGGTAATTTCACAATAATGTTAGAGAAAGTTAGAAAACATTGCTACCTTTGTTTCTTAACCTCTCTTCTTTACTTTGAATCCTTTCTTGAGCACTTGGAAATTCACCCTCTTGAACCAAATCTTTGCCTACACAATGGACAATATAATGGCCATTAAACATGAGCCATTTCCAATGCAAGAATCTTCTTAAAATTTCTAAGTCTTAAAACCCTAACTTGTGTTTAAACTTTTTCCAATGCTTCCATAAACTTGGGGCCACTTTTACCCTATACAAAAACTCATTTTGAATCCATTGGAAGCATCAAAATCATCAAAACAATTCATCTTCCTCATGAAATAGCACAGGCCGAGAGGTATCACACATATTCAACAACATTGATTTTTCAACTTCCAACACTTATATCATCATGTTCTTGCTTTCAAACTCTCATTCATGCATGGTAAAACTTGATTCTAACTCTCCTACATCAAGAGGAAAATTGGGCAGCACCCCCCTATTTATTCATGATTTCCCATTTTACAAAAATCACAAAAACAACTTCAAACAACCACAATATATATATATATATATATATAAACATGCTCCTTACAACAAGAGAAGACATTTGCAACCAATTAATGGTTCTAAATCTCTCTCTTTCTCACTTTTCTCTCAAGAACCCTAGGTCATGGAACTTGAGAAAGAGGGCTCAAATCAAAATTTGAAACCATGGAAGTTGAAGAGGAAGTTACAAGGAACAATTCTATGTATATCTTAAGGTACCATCTTCACTTACCTTGGATTTCCTTTGAGTTTTTCTCTTCTTTCTCCTATGAAAATGGTGTCTCCTTCTTCTCTCTTTTCTGCTGGTTTGAGTCAGCCTAAATGGCTGAAAGTGAAGGGAATTTTCTGTTTAATAATTCATGCATAATTGGAATTAATGGCTAAGATCTCATCTTATTATTTAAGCTTGATCTAATGGTTGAGATGAAGCCACACAAGGGACAAATGCTTGCTTCTTATTGGCCCTCAAAAAGTGATAATCATGGCTGTAATGAGAGGATAAAAATCAGGTTACCTTAACCAAACTGGATCCCATTCGATTACTTTTACCGATTACACTTTTTACCGGTAAACTTAACTTTATTCTGGTAAATCTTTTTCTACTTTTCTGGAGATATTTTCTTCCTTATTTAATCTCCATATTTTCATCTTAAATATAACAAAGTTATTATCCCCAAAATACCCCTTACTTTCCTTAAATTTTACAGGATTAATTTATCCTGTCCAAAATCCCTGAAAACGTACAATCGGAGAGCAAAATTCTTTTAGGGCCTTGAAAAATACTACATTTTCCACTGATTCTCTAGCCCTTTTTCTTTTTCCAAAATTATTATTGGTGGTTGTTTTGTGTTGATTTGAGTTGTGCATGGATTTTTAGCATGAAACCCTAAGAGGAAAGTGCTGCACGAAATTGATATGCATATGGAGGATTGATTTTGTGCTAAATAATTATTAGGAAGTGGATTAGAAACAAGACTATGCAAGTGTATTTAAAGCAAAGTTGAAAAATCCAATTTTTGGAAATTTTCCATATTTTCGTCCAGATCTGGTTCATGAGGAAATAATGTGATTTTGATGATTTTTTATGCTTCCATTGAGTTTAGAAGGCAAAATTGTGTATGGTAAAAGTGAGAAAAGGATTTGGGAAGCATTTTGAATCATAAGCACAAGTTTTGAAGTTGTAAGGGTCTTGAAATGGCCAAGAGAGGTTATAGTGCGCTTTGTAGTTCTTTTGCATTGTTGATGACTTGAAAATGATGGTTATGCTCTTGATTAATGTTTAGGAAGTTGAGAACCCAAAGAGCTTGTTGGAAAAGTTCATCAAGAAAGCTTTAAACCTTAAGGATAGCTAAGGAGAAGAGGTAGCTTAGCAATTATTATTTTAATTACATTTCATTGT
>JANTPZ010110328.1:0-10955 GCA_025593235.1 Vachellia pachyceras | reverse complement strand
CTTGCTCAGTTTTGAATGCGGATTCTTGATATTTGGTTAGTTTTTGAAAATTCATCCATCTTCTCATAAAACTGCGCCCGTTCGTTTCTGCCTTCTTTGGTCGGAAAGTACGAAATTTTTCACTTTCTCGGAATTGCGTGGAAACTTCCTCTCTTGCTCATTTTTCAATGCGGATTCTAGATATTTGGTTAGTTTTTGAAAATTCATCCATCTGCTCAAAAAACGGTGCTTGTTCAATTCTGCCTTCTTTGGTAAGAATATACGAAGATTTTTCACTGTCTCGGAATTGCGTGGAAACTTCCTCTCTTGCTCAGTTTTGAATGCGGATTCTTGATATTTAGTTAGTTTTTGAAAATTCATCCATCTTCTCATAAAACTGCGCCTGTTCGTTTCTGCCTTCTTTGGTCGGAAAGTACAAAATTTTTTCACTTTCTCGAAATTGCGTGGAAACTTCCTCTCTTGCTCATTTTTGAATGCGGATTCTAGATATTTGGTTAGTTTTTGAAAATTCATCCATCTGCTCAAAAAACGGTGCTTGTTCAATTCTGCCATCTTTGGTAAGAAAATACGAAGATTTTTCACTGTCTCGGACTTGCATCGAAACTTCCTCTCTCGCTCATTTTTGAATGCGGATTCTTGATATTTGGTTAGTTTTTGAAAATTAATCCATCTGTTCTAAAAACGACACCCGTTCTTTTCTGCCTTCTTTGGTCGGAAAGTACGAAAATTTTTCATTTTCTTGGAATTGCGTGGACACTTCCTCTCTTGCTCATTTTTGAATGTGGATTCTAGATATTTAGATAGTTTTTAAAAATTAATCCATCTCGGCTAAAATGGGCGCCCGTTCGTTTCTGCCTACTTTGGTTGGAAAGTTCGAAACTTTTTCACTATCTCGGAATTTCGTGGAAACCTCTTCACTTACTCATTTTTGAATTCGGATTCTAGATATTCGGTTAGTTTTTGAAATTCATCCATCTGCTCTAAAACTGACGCCTGTTCGTTTCTGGCCTTCCTTGGTCGGAAAGTAGGAAAATTTTTCACTGTCTCGGTATTGCGTGGAAACTTCCTCTCTGGCTCATTTTTGAATGCGATTTCTAGATATTTGGTTATTTTTTGAAAATTAATAAATCTTCCCAAAATACAGCGACCGTTCGTTCTAAATATTTGGTTTGTTTTTGAAAATTCATCCACTTACTTTGAAAAATGGCGACCGTTCTTTCTGGCCTTGTTTGGTCGGAAAGTATGAAATTTTTTCAGTGCCTCGAAATTCTGTGTAAACTTCCTATCTTGCTCATTTTTGAACGCCGATTCTAGATATTTTGTTATTTTTTGAAAATTCATCCATCTGCTCTAAAAACGACGCCTGTTCGTTTCTCGCCTTCTTTGGTCGGATAGTACGAAAATTTTTCACTTTCTCGGAATTGCGTGGAAACTTCCTTTCTTGCTCATTTTTGAATGCGGATGCTAGATATTTGGTTAGTTTTTGAAAATTAATCCATCTGCTCAAAAAACAAAGCTTGTTCAATTCTGCCTTCTTTGGTACGAAAATACGAAGATTTTTCACTATCTCGAAATTGCTTCGAAACTTCCCCTCTTGCTCATTTTTGAATGCGGATTCTTGATATTTGGTTAGTTTTAGAATATTAATCCATCTACTCTAAAAACAGCGCCCCTTCGTTTATTCCTTCTTTAGTAGGAAAGTACGACAAATTTTCACTTTCTCGGAATTGTGTGGAAACTTCCTCTCTTCCTCATTTTTAAATGCAGATTCTAGATATTTAGTTTTTGAAAATTCATCCACCTGCTCTAAAAACGGCGCCTGTTCGTTTCTGGCCGGTAAGTACGGAAATTTTTTACTGTCTCGGAAGTGCATGAAAACTTCCTCTCTTGCCCATTTTTCAATGCGGATTCTGGATATTTGGTTAGTTTTTGAAAATTAATCCATCTGCTCTAAAAAGGGCACCCGTTCGTTTCTGCCTTCTGTGGTCGGAAACTACGAAAGTTTTTCACTTTCTCGGAATTGCGTGGAAACTTCCTCTCTTGCTCAATTTTGAATGCGGATTTTAGACATTTGGTTAGTTTTTGAAAATTAATCCATCTGCTCTAAAAATGGCACCCGTTCTTTTCTGGCTTCTTTGGTCGGAAAGTACGAAAGATTTTCACTTTCTCGGAATTGCGTGGAAACTTCCACTATTGCTCATTTTTGAATGCGGATTCTAGATATTTCGTTAGTTTTTGAAAATTAATCCATCTGCTCTAAAAAAGGCCCCCGTTCATTTCTGCCTTCTGTGGTTGGAACCTATGAAAGTTTTTCACTTTCTTGGAAGTGCGTGGAAACTTCCTCTCTTGCTCAATTTTAAATGCGGATTTTATATATTTGGTTAGTTTTTGAAAATTAATCCATCAGCTCTAAAACTGGAGCCCGTTCTTTTCTGGCTTCTTTGGTCAGAAAGTACGTAAAATTTTCACTTTCTCGGAATTGCATGGAAATTTCCTCTCTTGCTCATTTTTGAATGCGGATTCTAGATATTTGGTTAGTTTCTGAAAATTCATCCATCTGCTCTTAAATCCGTGCCCGTTCGTTTCTAGTCATCTTTGGACGGAAAGTACGAAAATTGTTCACTGTCTCGGAATTGCGTGGGAACTTCTGCTCCTGCTCATTTTTGAATGCGGATTGTAGATATTTGGTTTGATTTGCAAAATTAATCCATCTGCTCAAAAAATGAAGCGTGTTTAATTCTGCCTTCTTTGGTAAGAAAATACGAAGATTTTCACTGTATCGGAATTGCGTGGAAACTTCCTCTCTTGCTTATTTTTGAATACGGATTCTTGATATTTGGTTAGTTTTTGAAAATTAATCCTTCTGCTCTAAAAACAGTGCCCCTTCGTTTCTTCATTCTTTAGTAGGAAAGTACGACAAATTTTCACTTTCTCAGAATTGTGTGGAAACTTCCTCTCTTGCTCATTTTTGAATGGTCATCTAGATATTTGGTTAGTTTTTGAAAATTCATCCATCTGCTCTTAAATCGACGCCCGTTTGTTTCTGGTCTTCTTAGGACGGAAAGTACGAAAATTGTTCACTGTCTCATAATTGCGTGGAAACTTCCTCTCTTGATCATTTTTGAATGCGGATTCTAGATATTTGGTTTGTTTTTGAAAATTAATCCATCTGCTCAAAAAACGGCGCTTGTTCAATTTTGCCTTCTTTGGTAAGAAAATACAAAGATTTTTCACTGTCTCGGAATTGCGTGGAAACTTCCTCTCTTGCTCAGTTTTCATTGCGGATTCTTGATATTTGGTTAGTTTTTGAAAATTCATCCATCTTCTCACAAAACTGCGCCCGTTCGTTTCTGCCTTCTTTGGTCGGAAAGTACGAAATTTTTTCACTTTCTCGGAATTGCGTGGAAAGTTCCTCTCTTGCTCATTTTTCAATGCGGATTCTAGATATTTGGTTAGTTTTTGAAAATTCATCCATCTGCTCAAAAAACGGTGCTTGTTCAATTCTGCCTTCTTTGGTAAGAATATACGAAGATTTTTCACTGTCTCGGAATTGGGTGGAAACTTCCTCTCTTGCTTAGTTTTGAATGCGGATTCTTGATATTTGGTTAGTTTTTGAAAATTCATCCATCTTCTCATAAAACTGCGCCCATTCGTTTCTGCCTTCTTTGGTCAGAAAGTACGAAATTTTTTCACTTTCTCAAAAATTGCGTGGAAAGTTCCTCTCTTGCACATTTTTAAATGCTGATTCTAGATATTTGGTTAGTTTTTGAAAATTCATCCATCTTCTCATAAAACTGCACCCGTTTGTTTCTGCTTCTTTGGTCGGAAAGTGCAAAATTTTTTCACTTTCTCGAAATTGCGTGGAAACATCCTCTGTTGCTCATTTTTGAATGCAAATTCTAGATATTTGGTTAGTTTTTGAAAATTCGTCCAGTTGCTCAAAAAACGGCGCCCCTTCGTTTCTGTCTTCTTTAGTCGGAAAGTATGAAAATTCTTATTCTGAACTTCATTGATTACTACCTACTCTGAGAGAGTTTCCTTGAGCAATACTTTCTGTAAACATGTGAGATATTTCAATGTTGGGACCTTGAATTTGTTGGGTTGAGATTTGGTTAGGAAAACAGAGAGTGTAAGACTCTGTTTTATTGAGAATTGTAAAGGGGAGTGGGAATCTCCATTGTAAAGGCTGAAGAGCCTAATTTGTTGGTGATTAATGGATTATAAAGCTTAGAGGCACTCTGAGGATTGGATGTAGGTCAGAGGGACCAAACCAGGATAAATCTCCGTGTTCATCCTCCTTTTTTCTCTTTCAGTGACTTTACTCTTATTTTGATTTAAGTTTCTAAATTTTTAATCTGACAAATTCACCCACTCTTAGTCAAATCCTATTATAACAATATTTACCATTTTGCCCTTCTTTCTCTAATTTTTCCAAAATTCCCATTTTACCCTTGCCCTTTTCACCCTTGATCTTTTCGTGTAATGACATCTAGGTCCTTCCTAGAAGGTCACCAATCCTTACACTACTCCAGGGTGAGCACACTTAACTGCGGAGTTCTCATAAAATTTCTCTCGCTGAGCCAAGTCTGACTTTGGGTTATTCAGCCTATCGACATCATCTTTTTTCATGCTTTCTATCTGTGAGATCTAACTTGAATTTTGATAACTGGTTTGGCCCTTTTTAATCCAATGACCATATTACCCTGGGTCTTTATATTTAATGACATTTATGTCCCTGGCTTATATTCTTAGTAATTTCAAAGCCTTAAGACTAATTTGACTAGGTCTCTTAGGTCTACTGACACCTTCTCTTTCTGTACTTTTATTTCTAGAGCTTAGCTCATCTAATAACTATCGATTTGACCCTTATTTCAGTTTACAGAAAAGAACGGATATTACACCTTAGTTATCAGGTTGTTCCTTTCCTTCACTTACTCTGTTACTATGATTTTATATTTCTGCTGAATTAAATTGATGCTATGAAGCATGATTAAGTCTGGGAGAGGAACTGTCTAGTATAAAGTAGAGTAATTTGATTTTGAAGTTAATAAATTTAATAAACTTCCCTTAGTTCAGTCTCTAGCTTTCTTCAAGACAAGTGGAACATGAAAGAGTTATTTGCTGTGAATTGATTGTCTGAACTTTGTTCTTTAGCTGTATGTATATATGAATGTTTTTTCTATGCTGTCTTCAGGACAAGTGGAACATGAAAGATGTTGCTTGCGAATGCCGCGCATCTTGATTGTTAAATCTTTCCTTCCTATTATTGAGGACAATGTTTGATTTAAGTGTGGGAGAGAGATTTAGGATTTAGAGTGTTTCCAAGCAACATTTTGATTTTTAACATGCAACTGAAATTTCTGAAGGATAATGTTGGGCTATTTTTGTCCAAAAACTTTGGAAATTTTCAATTTTCTTTAAAAATTTTCGAAAAAAATATTGATTTTCCAGAGGAACTGAACTGCAATTTTTCTCTTTGCTATTTTTGCCACGACCAAATTTGTTGTTTGCCGCAGCGAAAGTCTTTAGATAAAGCAATTCACCTCTTGGGTGAGTTTTGCCGCAACCATCTTGTGGTTGTGCCGCAGAGAAAATCACTTGTACACATAACCACCTTCGGGTGTGGTTATTAGATAAGCGTAGATCTGTTTTAAATTGACTCTTTTTGTTTTTGGTTCTTGAGACTGTTTAATTGAGACATTAGCCTTGTCTTGAGGATAATTGGACCTAATTTCATTTGATTAGAGTGGGTTTGTCTTGATTCGTAATCTCTCTAGAACTTGTCTTGATTCTTAATCAAAGCTTTATGATCCAATATTTTATGGAAAGGATAGAGGCATTTATTTCAAAACCTTTAATTTAGCCCAAACACAAACCCTTCATTATTTCATCCTTTGCTACCAATTTGAGCCATTCACTCTTGAAAACCAACATTTAAAAAAACTATCCTTGTATATGCAAGCATATGTTGATGAAATTGTGGATTTGAACTGTTATATATATAAAACAAAAGAAAAGAAAAAAAGAGAGAAGAAGAATAAAAAGAAAAAAAAGAAATAAAGAGAAAAGAAATGTAACGTTTGAAAATGAATTTCTGTAAAAGTCTTGCAAAATATAGACGTGATTATACTCCTTCGGTGCTGTGTATTCAAGAATCCCATTATTTCATTTCATTATCTTTAGACCCAATCATCCACCTTAAACCCTAAAGCCCTATTGATTCACATTGTATTGATCTTGTGGTAGAGAGGTAAAATAATTACAAGCCTATGGTAGAGATTTGAATAAGAAGACCATGAGGGAACATTGTCCTTGCATAGTGAGCAGAGAGAAAAACTTCTACCATTTGAGAGGAGGTTTCTTTTATTCGGTCTCTTTAATTGAATTCTCTTAGAGTTTGATTTACAATTGTCTCTGCCATTATCATTGCTAATTCCTTAATGAATGTTTTTACTAGGTTCTGTAGTCCTAGACTCATGAGTATATTTTCTGAATGTATTGATCATTTTTAAGTTTTCAAAAAGCTTTGTCCAGGAGTACAAAGCTTTAAGTGTGGGGGAATTTGATTGAGCTTTATTTGTATTAGTTTATACTTGAATTTCCAGAGTCTTAGAGTCAATTTTAGCCCATACATGACCCTTTTGTGTTTAATTTGAGATTAGGAGTTGTTGATTTGGATAGTATGATTTTGGGTACATATGCCATGAACAATAATGTTCTTGTGCTTAAATTCCATCATGAGCAAATGATGCGGCCAATGTTTGCTATTTCATTTCAGGAACTTTGTACAAAAGGTGAGGGAAGCAGCTATGGAGCCTTTTGCCGTGGGCAAAGTTCAATTAGCAGGCAAGAACTCTCGAGAGAGGTTCGTCGTGGCGAATATTGTGTATCAGCACCAGAATTTTACTCTAGATGGAAAATAACCCAACCCAACTTTAGAGATCCGACCCAAAATGGTTTATTCATTCCATTTAGGGTATTTTCGTAGAGGGGTGAAGGAGAGGCTGCAGAGAAGAGAGGCAAAGTCACTCACCATAATCCATTTTTCGTCATCTTTCACACACACACACAAAAACACAAATCCCTACTCCATTTTCATCACCATCGATCCATCTATCATGCCTCAATCATCCATACGTAGCTCGATTCCACCATCCATGAGGAGCTGAGCATCTCTATCCTCTTGAAGATGAAGTGAGCTAGAGTTTAAAGTGCCGAAAGGGGAGTATTTGCTTTCAATCTGTATTTACATTATAGATTACTTGGATTCCAAGTTGGAATTTGTAATTTGTGTTTAAATGCTTGGTCTTGGTTGAGCCAAACTTGGATTATTATGTATTAAGTTGTTTTGTGATTGACAAAGTAGAATGGAGTTCATTTTGCTTATTCAATGAAATCTTATTATTCTCTTCTATCATCCTAATTGTGCTTGGTTTTAGAGTTAATAATGTATGGAGTTGATTTTGTCACTTTGCAATTTTAGTACACACACTGAGTGTTCTTAAAGGATTTCATGAAATGGAGTTCATTTCATGAGATGTCTGACCCGGTGAGTTGTTGGGGTTTTAATTACGAAATTTAATGTGAAAGTCGATGCTTTTCCCTAATCCTTTGCGAACTATTGTGGCATAATTTGTTTTCAAGAGGAATCTATATCACATACACGTTTCATATTCAAAGCTGCTTTACCATCTCTCTTTCATCCAGAAAATACCAAAAACAAGTTTTATTTTGTAATTAGTTTAGGTACATATCATAGTTTGATTTGAAATCCGATTGCATTTACATCGCAAGTATAATCACAAGCTAAGGATTAGTGGTACACAATAGTAGCTTCTGGTGAGAACGACCCTGGGGTTGTCGCTGTACAGTCCTTGGAAATCACAATTAATATTCTTGATCCATTTTCAAGGCTAACCAACAACCTAAGTTTACAATTTATGGCTTAGTCGGACCATTAATCCCTTCATTCTCACAGTATGTTGCAAAGTCTCTATTCTCAAATCCTCCTCCATGATCTGTTCTAATAGAGACAATAGACATACCCTTCTCATTTTGGACCTTTTTGGCCAATATGGTGAATAATTCAAATGTTTCACTCTTTGATGCAAGGAAAATGGTCCAAGTAAATTTTGAGAAATCATCAACAATAACCAAAGTATAAGGGTTTCCTCCTAAACTCTTAACTATAGCTGGTCCCATTAAATCTATGTGAAATAGTTCAAGAGGCCTCTTTGTTGAAATTTCCTTCTTTGATTTAAATGAAGATTTAGTTTGTTTCCCCATTTAACATGCATCACAAAACAAATCATTTTTAACACTTAATTTTGAAAGCCCTTGAATTAATTCATTCTTGATTAATCGGTCACGCTGCTTTGTAATATCTGTATATTCCGGTGATTGGAAATTGAGGCTAAGTCGGTAATTATGTGATGATTTATGGCCCATAAACAAGAAATATAGAAAAGGAAAATGCCTATGGATAAGAAAGATCATGAGTGACTAAGTCCCTAAGTCTTAAGAATTCTAAATAAAGATGACCAAAGGACAAAATGGTCATTCGGTATAAATAACAAGGGAAAATGGTCATTTCGATTAAAAAGGCTCAGGACATAAATGTCATTAAAAAGTGATGGCATTTTGGTAATTAAGGGAAAAGTAAGAAATAGTAGAAAAAGGTATTGGCTTTTTAGTAATTATGGGCAAAGTATAAAGAGTAATGGCATTTTGCAATTAAGCGATTTTGGAGGTCTAGACGATCGAGAAGTAATTATTTGAGGTAGTAGCAGTCCTCAAACGTCGGAGACCCGAACAGAGAAAAGTTTAGATGGGTTCCAAAGTATTTAATAAATTATTATCCAGCATAAGGTAAAGGTAGTTCCTTAGTTCGGAGGACAAAGTACCTGAAAACCTCGAAAAAAGGATTTTCTTAGAAAATTAATTACAGAAATTCCAGGAAGAATTTTGAGGAATGGAAAAGGGCTGGAGTATCAGGGAAAATTCTAGAAATTTTACATGCCCAAAAGTCAAATTGGCCGTTGAAAGCACGTTTTACACTGTTTTGTTGAAATCGAGGAATTCTGACGAATTACGAGGAAAACCCAGGGGCATTTTGAGAATAGGAAATGATGCCACCTAAGCAAGGAAGCTAATGGAATGGCACCACATGAGAGAGAAAGTATCCACAAAGGTGAAAAGGAAGTTACCCGGATAAAGTTACTTGACCGAAGTACGAGTAATCGGATCAAGTAACTGGATAGTAATGGAGCTAGTTATCCCAACCAAGTCTTGTAGGAAAAGCTAGAGATTACTTTTTACCAAGCAATAAGATTTTGAGAAGTGGCACAATTACAACCATGGAAACCAAAACTTGGTCCCCAAGTTTAATTCTCCACCACTCATTTTTCAAGAAGCTTTTTACATAAACCATTTCTCCTTCTCTGTTCTCACTTTGGCAGGCCACTCCTCTCCCCTCTCAAGTCTGAAAATTTTACCACTTTGCTCCCAAGGAAGAGGAAGAAGAAAGCTCACACAACCTCAAGGTAACCACCTAAGCAACCAACTCTTTACATTTTCCTACTCCTTGCAACTTCTAATACCTTCTGTTAGTGTAGAATTTGACCAAGAGTGGGGTGAATTGGTCAATTTAAAAATTAACTTTAAAATCATATAAATAAAATAATATCACTGAGCAAGGCAAAGAGAAGATGAACATAGGAGATTTATATTAGTTCGATCTCCTAACCTACGTCCAGTCCTCAGAGCATCTCTGAGCTTTTCAATCCACTAACCAATCAATAATCAAGGCTCACAAGCCTTTACAATGGAGAATCTCACTCCCCCTTACAACACATAGTAAAACAGATTCTTACATTCTCTGCTTTTTGTCACAATTTCAACCCAATTAATTCAATGTCCCCAACCTTAAACATCTCACAGATTTATAATGAAGTTGAGTAAAATGAACTCTTTTGGAAGAGTAGATAGAAAATTACTGAAGCTCACTAGAGTAATGAATGCAACAACAGAAGGTAGATATAAAGAGTTATGGCATAAAAATTCTTTTTCTCTCTTTGTTTGTCTTCAATGCTTCTTCATTTATAGCCGTAACTGAGATCAATATACATCACTCTGAGCTTGAATATCCGTTAGAGTGAAGATTGTGTCCATTACTCATAATACTTGCATTCATTGAGCATCCATTAGTGCTTCATTGAACTGCCATTAATGCTTCAACTGTCGATGGTATAGCTCATAAATGCTTAGCTTCATCTCAGGCGTCCTGAGCTGTTTAATGAAAGAACTAAGAAGCATTTTGTAACACCTCTTATTTATCCTTCTTATCTTCCATTATGATGAGTTGGAACCAAATTATGGCCTCAAGTAACTCAAATTGTTAAAAGGGACTCACTTGAAAACTTTCATTTTTAAGAAAGTTACTATTCACAGTTTTTCGGGCCAACTTTGAAAATTCATAACTAATTCTAGAAAAAATCAAAATTGAGTGGTTCCAACGTCTATTTTAAGCTTACAAATTCCTTTATGAGGAAAAAATACTCATTTGTACAGAAACGTGTCCAGTTGGTACATATTAATTCGCAAAGTTGTACTGTTCATTTGGTAATTTTCCATTTTCCCAGGATTTTCTATGATTTTTCGTCAAATTTGAACAGTCATAACTTTCTGTATAAAATTCCAATTCCAGTGATCTTTGGCTCATCAGAAACATTGCAATGTGAACTATTTTTCCACAAAATTTCAGGACATTTGGAATCCATTTACTCTGTTTCATGTATGCCAAAGTTGGGGGTTTAACCAACTTTCCACTTAGCCAAATTTTCAACTTCTTCACTTCATAATTCAACTTAATAATTTTTAAACTTTTCTTAATCATAATAACCTATGTAATTAGGCATTCTTAGGCATACATTAGTTATCATGAGTCCATCATACAT
>JANTPZ010110323.1:0-11278 GCA_025593235.1 Vachellia pachyceras | reverse complement strand
AAACAATGTTTGTGTTTTATGATTTTAGTATACTCAATACAGGATGTCAAAATCTGAAAGCTGCTGAGTTCTGCGTGGCTTATGCAGCGGTGACCATACTGTAAAGATAATTGATTGTGAAACTGGAAGGTGCTTAAAGGAGTTAATGGGCCATAGGAGGACACCTTGGGTGGTAAGCTTGATGTCATAGATATGAATCAATGCTAGCTAGTTGTTCTTTCTGACTTATGTATGCTTTACTCTCTCACAGTGCTAGCATGTTTACATTATATGAACTTATTCTGTTATCAAACTCAACACTTTGGTTAGAACATGTTGCCTAAAAAAAACTAAACACTTTGGTCAGAACGTGTTGCCTCTTTGTAATTTGCAATTTTAATTGTGATAATGTGCTGCAGGTTAGGTTCCATCCACTGCACCCCCAAATACTTGCTAGCGGGAGCTTGGATCAAGAAGTTTGCTTATGGGATGTTGAGACATCAAAGTGCCTATTTTTTTACCGTTTCTATAATTTTACTTCCTATTTTGTGGGGTATGAACTCATTAGTGTAAAAAATATGCTTCCAAATCTTTGAACAAGAATTGTATTGTTTGGATATTTTAACTTTTATATGTATTATTTTTAACTTTAAGACTTTTATCAGATATTAGGACATGTGTTTATGGTTAAAGACACTATGTACTTGATATTGCTATTTAAAATTTAATTTTTGGGTCAATTGTGTGATTAAACAGGATTTGTTTATAAAACATTTTTGTTGATTCATATCTAAAAGCTACATAATTACCTATTTAGTGACGGAATATAACATATATAGTGATGGAATTGTCAAATTTAGCGACGGTTATGCATGTCCCATAATTACCATTTCGCAACGAAACTGTTAAATTTAGCGATGACTATGTAGATCATAATTGCCCATTTAGTTACGGAATATAACCCATTTAGCTACGGAATTGTCAAAATTAACGATGCAATATAACACATTTAGCAATGGAATTGTTAAATTTAGGGACGGAATTTTCCGTCGCTAAATCCGTCGCTAGATTAGAATTTCCGTTGCTAAATTAACGACAAAATTAACAAGGGAAAACTCCATCGCTAATTTAGCGACGGAATTTTCCCTCGCTAAATTTAGCGACTCTCGTTTTAGCGATGGATTTAGCGACGGACTTTTTCCGTCGCTAAATCCGATTTTTCCGACGTTAAAGTTGATTTTTCCGTCGTTAATTCCGTCGCTAAATCCGATTTTTCGGGTATTGATCAGAGCAGTGAAAGAGCATGTGCTGGCAGCATGGAAACCAAAAGGAAAGCTAGACATAAAGGTACTGAGGTTTAATCTATTCTCATTTACCTTTGGAGATGTTGAAGAGGCAAGGCGAGTACTGGAAGGGAATCCGTGGGTGGTGAGGCAGCATATGCTACGCATGGAAAAAGCCTTTCTTGGGTGATAGTGAGATACAAATAAATACTTGTACGTTCTGGGTGCAGTTTCACAATATCCCACCGGAGGGAAAGTTGAAGATCGACATAAGAAATATGGCTAGCAAACTAGGAAGAGTTGTAGAAGTTGAAGACCCAGGGGGACATTAAGTATAGAGGCAGGAGCTTTAGTCGTGTAAGAGTGGAAATGGGAATGGAAAGATTATATATGGTCGCCATTCTCTCTATTAGTTCCCACATGAATAAGGCCACAACGAATCTCCGAGAGCCTTTTGTTTTCTTCTCCATGGAATTGGAAAAACAGGTGCTCTCTAATTGCATCCGTGACGGCTGTGAGCGAGTACAAGTCGTAGAGAAAGAGAGAGAGAGTAATAATGTATAAGGAGGGTCTCTTAGAGAAAAATTGGGAGCTGAAGAGAGAGGATTGTTGTTTATTAGACCTAAAATGGGATGTGTTTGGTCAACAAGTTAAAGATGTGAGCTACTTAGCAGGACTTATGATGGCCGTGAATTGTTCACCCTTCTTTCTGCAAATCATTTCGTTGATGATGGTTGGTCACTTGGATAAGCTTGCTCTCTCGAGTACTGCGATTGCTATCTCTCTCTGTACTGCGATTGAAATAAATGCATCAGTTGCTTGCAACTTATTTGAAAGAATTTCTCATTGAAGTATGCAAAAGGATAAAGCAAACTGAGAACGCTATATATGCAGAAGAATAAAGGAAGCAATTTTCTCGTTGGTTGAGCTTGCATCTAATTCAATAGTAGGATCTAGAACCAAACCATTCCACTTAAATACCTGGATTGACTATATGATACTAGCTACTCATGTAACATTTAGTATCCCGAACTATTAAGAGCTTGTTTGGGAACTTATTTTTTTCAACAGTGCACGTAAGTTAAAACCATCTCAAAATCTGTAAAAACAATATTGAAATCCATAAAAATTATCTCGAAGTGTGTAAAACTATCTCGAAATCCATAAAATCACCTCAGAAGCTGTAATTCCTTTCTCCCAACAGATTTTTCAAACATATACTAAGGCTGTAAAAGCAAGTTCATGCACTTAACTGATAAATCAAGTTAGAAAGGTAGATAATACAAACAGGCAATAAGTCTTCATTGGCTGATTCAACAGGCCTTGCACAGTAGACTGTAGACGTATAATTTGTGTGGGAGAGAGAAAAAGGAGTGTAAGTGGGCTGGGTGTACTATATGATAGATTCTTTAAGGTTTATTTATATAGAAAGTAGAATTACTTTCTGAAGGAAACAGAAGATACGAGAGAACTAGCAGCTCGGTCTGTACAATAGAGGTTAGAATCACCTGCTATTTTGACAGCTTCTGCCTTATAAAGTTTTCATCTCACTAGGGGATGAAAATGAGCAAGGGAAAACTCTACTTGAGAACTAATTAGATCATTTTTGCCCCATGGAATGTATGGAGATAATAATAAAATACAAGTATTTCAAGAGTTGTACCCTATTAAAATGTGTAAAAAAAATTAAAAGGAAAAATACAAATTTGCATCAAGCCTGTAAAATATTTGGAGAAAGATTAAAACGAAAAACAAATAGGTTACACAAAGATCATGAGATGTTACATTATTTATGACTTATAAATGTTTTTTTTTTGTAATGTTGTAATTTTTTAATCATATTGATGTTGGTTGCATTTGTATTCTGTACACATCAAACAGTTTGGACTATCATGTGCACTGGAAACTCTGTGGGCAAGCCTATGGAGCTCAGCAATATAAAAATTTGGTGTTCAAAGTCACACTGGTATCCTCTGCCTTACTTTATCGATTTTCTTGGGCAATCAGTGTTGGAATATTTTTAAAATGAATAAATGTGATTTTTCAAATGAAACGATGTGATTTTAAAAGTTACATCCTTCTAGATTAATGAGTTTATTTGAAAGGTTGTATGTGGAGTTATAATTTTAAAGTCATGTATCCCTACATACTATAAAGATATAACTCTTCATGAAAAATTTATTATGGTTGCGACTTTTTATTGTAGTAGTATGGTTGTGACCTTTAATTCATTAAACATTGCTTCAAAAGGTACCATTTCAAAACATCTCTCCGTACTCTATAAACCTTGAAGACATCATGCACAGCTATCTTCTTCATCTCTTCTTCTTGCACTTGGAATCCCCCCCCCCCCACAAAAGCGCCAACATTCAACAAGCTGCTAGTTTTCAGTGGCCAAAACCCTTTGATTTCACATGAGGCAAGCAAATTTGCAGAGTGCCTCATTCCTGCTCTTTTCGGTTATGCTACACTTCAGGAACTGATTCGGTTCTTCATGACGCAGAGCTTGATCAGTCCACTTTTCGTAACTTCTTTGGTTACTCTGTTATTCCACATAGCTTTCTGTTGGGCACTAGTTTTCAGATTTGAAATTGCTTGCATAGGAGCAGCCTTTGTGATTGGTTCTTCATATTGGCTGAATGTGATATTACTTGGATTATATATGAAATTCTCTAGTTCATGTGCAATGAACCGGGTCCGAATTTCGATGGAGCTTTTCCAAGGGATCAGAGAGTTCTTTGGCCTTGCTATTCCTTCAGCTGCAATGATTTGGTAACTTTCCTCTCCGCAGAGCCAATCTTATGTTCTGTGTTTGTATGTTTACTAAATATTGAATGCGGAAATATTTCAGCCTTGAATTGTGGTCATTTGAGCTTCTTACCTTGATTTCTGGCCTTCTGCCAAATCCAGAGCTCAAACTTCAATCTTCTCCGTTTGGTATGCTTTTATTTCCCTGTTTCCCAGCTTCTAAAATCCCAGTAAAACTTAGTGTGTGTTTGTGTGTTTGAATTAGCTGTATGGAAGTATTTTACAGTGTACGGGTAAACATGTGAGAAGTTTTGCCTCAGACTTGCATAAAAGCAATTTTAAAAGCTAAACAGTGTTTATTATGATCAGTGTATCAACCACCACAACACTCAATACAATACTAGAGGCAATTGGCTCTGCAGTAAGATCTGTTTCAGCTAGAATTTTTAACCGTATAAATACACATTCATTTATAGAAGTCTCCAACAGTGTACTAACGTGATTTTACTTTTGAAATCTCTTGTGATTGGAATTTTCAGCACTAGAGTTTCAAATGCATTAGGAGCTGGAAATCCACAAGCAGCAAGTGTGGCTGTTTTTGCTGGTATGTTTCTAACTACTTTTGATGAGCTTGGTCATGCTTGCTGGCAAAAAATTTTTAGGTTATGTTTTTAGTAATGATAGGAATGTTGGGGACTATTTCACAGATATGACTCCTCTATTATGCCTCTGTTATAATGGACTCCATACATGATTACCTTTTCAGATTAGCTCCCTCCATTCCTCCACAATCCATCCGGTCATAAACGTAGGAGTTATAACTAATTTTGCCAAGTTGAAGAAAATTATTTTAGTTATTTATAAAAAATATTTATTGGTTTCCCTAAAATATCCGTCTTTAATCATTCCGATTGGAAACTGCTCCCTTCATAGAAAACTCACCTAATAGCGAAAGCCTTTTTGCAGGTATCTATACTTTTCCGCAATTTTTGGTTTGGTAAAATCCTTTAATGTTAATCTGTTAGTACTATTACTCCTGTAACTGTGCTCTGTTGCATTGTTAATCTTATACTAAGGCTAATGTTTTTAATAGAGCAAAATTAAAGGATTTATTAAAGAGAGAAAATAGTACACGTATCAAATTAAAAATTGAGGGAAAGTATAACTATCAGCAAAATGTTTTTCCCCACCTAATATGTGCAATCAATAAGGGGGTTTAGAAAAAAGAGTTATAAATTTGTAAGATAAAATCGATGGAGATTTCACGTTTAGAACCAAAATAGATCCTTTTACTAACTCTTAGATATATTACCATGAGATAAAGCTATACAATGTGGAATTTGGTTCTTGTTTCAAAACAGATATTGCTAGGGGAATTGGTTGGCAGCACTTAGGGGCATTTGTGAACCTTGGATCATACTATGTTCTTGTCATTCCAACAACTGCGACATTGGCTTTCTGTGTAGGCTTGAGAGCAAAAGGCCTTTGGATTGGAATAATGATTGGTTCAATAAGCCAAGTGGTTTTGCTGTCTATCATTAACAGTTCTACGGACCGGAAAAAAGAGGTTTGTTCTGTTGGAATAATTCAACAATGGGCCACATATTACACTTATATGTGAGTCCTATTATTCATTGTCTATGCCCTAATATAAAGTGATATACTAAGGTTTAAGGAATTAAGTGGGCATAATAAGTTGTCATGGACGAGCATATACTAAGGCCCAATTTCCTGGCCCGTATTCATTGATGGGTCGAATACTGGAACCCTCTATAAATTCAGGGCTATGGTCATTGGGTTAGTCAAGGGTTTCATTCTGGCCACCTCGCTTCCCCATCCACAGACGGCTTTCTCTCTTCCCTGGTGATAACCTGGTTGATCTACCCCTTCCATCAAACGCATCCATGGATCCAGGTACGCTTCCGCAATGCTCTAGGTTATTCCATTAACTTGTATGCTATAGAAATCCAACATGCTCTTCCAACTTCAAGAATACTAATATCCCTGATCCTTTATATAAAAGTCAGTTGATTTTTTTTGAGGAGACTGAGAAATCTATTTAATTGATATATTTGTCATTTAACCTCAAAACTAATTTTTCTAATTTATAAATTGATATATGATCTAATGATATACATATAAATTTAAAAATATATGTTATAATTAAGTAATTTATTTAACTTTTTCAATCTCCCTAAAACAGTTTATTGTCTTTTATATTAAAGATCGGAGGTGATATTTGATTTGATCTTCAAATTTTGATGCATATTAAAAAAGTTCATTTAAAATGCTAGTGAGCCGATCAGTCATAACTCACATGGCCATATCTTCAATTCTTAAAAATTACTCTCTCTAGTTCTCTTATAGAACGTTTTATAAAAGGTATTTTTGGTTATAAGATGTTTTGATAGGTTTAATGAACATTAATATTTATTTCTTTATATATGTCCATAGTAATAAGGCAGTGACACAGCAGAAATTAATATGGTTTTGGAGTTTCATGTGATTAATAAAGGGTAAAATTAAAATTCATTTGAATTTTATAACAAACTTAATCCTTCTAACTATTTCCAATATACATGTGAACTAACGGGAAATGTTTTATATTAAGAACGGGAAGGAGTAGTTGATAGATCATGTACCAATCTTGTTAAGATTATTCTGCATCAGCTATGAATATTTACTGTTTTCATATGTCCTTATTGCTAGAGACTCTGAATTTGCAAGCAAGCAATGCAATGGAGAGGATTTTTCAGGGAATATTATTGCCAGCAGAAAATGAGCAAATTTGAGCAACTAGGGTATTTTTAACTCAAAGGTTTGAGCTTTCTTGTGAGCAGTGGTAAAGCTTCAATCTGTAATTTTTTTAAGAAAAAAGGGAGATTAATCTTAGCAACGTAGTGAGAAGGGACCAAACCATCTCCATTAGAAACTACACTCTATCTATAAGCCATGAACAATCGCAACTCATCCCATATTCTCAGGCAATACACATGTGCCCACTAATGACTCGTTTGGTACGTAGAATTCATTTTGATGGATATAGATATGGAAATGGAAATGGAAATGAAAATGAGGTTTAAAAGTATATTTGATATGTCATGGAAATAAGACATGATTTTTAGATGAAAAGACCTAAAAGCCATTCTAAATTAAAAAATCTTTTTTTAATTCTTTAACCCATCTCCTAATCTGCAATCGTGGGTCACCATCGAAACCGAAGTCGTGGGTCGTCGTCATGAGTTGCTGTTGGGGGTCGCCGTTGAGCTTCAACCGTCGTGGGTCGCAGTTGCTGGATTTGCAATCGTTGTTGCTGGATTCGTCGTCGTGGGTCGTGATTGCTGGAGGTCGCCGTGGGTCACCGTTGCTGGAGGGTAAAAATGGATTCCATGGATTTTTATCTAATTCCATAGGGTAACTCATGGAATTCAATTCAAGTATTTTGATGGATTTGGCTTCCATAATTCCATGATCAAAACTGTGCACCAAACAAACCCTATGATGGAAATGAATTCTAATTTCCATATCCATCCACCCCGATTTATTCATACCAAACAGGCCATAAGATACTCCTCCGTCGCTGAAATAAAATATGTGACCCTATTTTTACGAGTTAGTGAAATCTAACTCGTGAATTCTCATTTATAGAAAGTTTTTCATACCACTAAATTATAAAGCTTTTGATCCTCCATTGCTGTTTATTATTTAGTTCTCATTGCTTTCCCCCGTAGTCTTCATCAATAGCAAAGAAGACAACTTTACCAAGAACCGTGATATTAAAATTCAATCTGTACTAACTAGCAATACTAGTGAATATATGAAAGTATGAACTAAAAAGCCTATCCGATCAAAAGTTTTGTACCGAGTTAACCTAGTAAGATTTTATATTTATTTTCTCTTTTTGCAAAGTCTAAATCATTATTAAGTTTAGTTGGCCAAAAAAAATCATTATTAAGTTTAAAAAAATAACACTTTGTTTGTTGTTCACATTTGTACTTTAATATTTCTATTTTGTTAAAATTATGTATAGTTTATCCATGACATGACTGTTCCATTTACTTGGGTCCTTTTATTTAAATATGACTCTTTTTTAGGGTTGATATGAATATTTGTTTGTATGCTGATTAAATTACATTATTTTAATTATAATAGGGTTGGCATTAGTTCAACCCGTCCAGTGGGATTTTTCTTACTATCAAATATAAATATAATCTATTTTTCAAGATTGACTAAAGTATAATTTTAGTTCTTTATGTTTGCGTCAAATTTCACTTTACTCCTTTAAGTTTAAAAAGTGTAATTTCAGTCTCTCAAACTTAAAGTCGTTAGTCTCTCTTAACGGAAATTACTGACTCTTCAAACTTAAAGATGTTATTTTAATTTTTTTTTATTTTACACAATTTAAAATATCAAATTTGTTATATTATTAAATTACAATTAAAATGTAAGTACAATTTGTCAACGTTTTATTACAAAGCCTTCAATTAAATTTGATGAGTTAGCAATTTCCGTTAAGAAAACTGACGGCGTTAAGTTTGAGGGACTGAAAGTATACTTTTTAAACTTGAATGACTAAAATGAAATCTGATATAAATATAAAGGATTAAAAGTATCTCCATGATTCTTCTATTATTATAAAAATGATAAATTGATTAAAAAATGAACTCAAATGTATAATTAATGTTCGAACATAAAATAGGGACGGAGCTCCAAGAGAAGAGGAAGGACCGGGAGCTACACTGGTGGTCTGGCACCTTCCCATTCCTCATATTCGTTGTTCGATTGCAAATAGTATCTTCGAATCTTTGATCGCCGAAACCGTTGCTTGTTAAGTTGATACTTCTGAGGATTCGAGCCTCAGCCACAACTGAACGAAAAGAAGAGTCTTTTCACTCTCTTGTAGTTAGATTCGTGAACCAACGCCAAACTTTTTCTTGCTTTCGATTTCTCCGGTCCGCATCTCTCAATCCCCACCGCACCATCCGTTCTTCTCTTTTTGCTTGCTTCATTCCAACATTTGAATTATGCTTTTCTGTTAGCTTTTTAGTTATTTTTTTGGGGCGGTGATTGGCTACTGAACTAGGGTAGTGATTTGCTACAGAAATAGCCAGCCGAAACTAATTTCCGGTAATTATCACATTTCGAACATCGGAATCCATGGGGCGAGAAAGTCACAAAACGAAAGCTTTAAGCTTGTTGAGAAGTAGAATCTGTGACCCCAAATTTATATTCAAGCCTCTCCACGAATCTCCGGACAGCAACTACAGGTCTTGCTCCCTTGTATCAGTTTTGGTTTCTATCAGTTATTTTATTGCATTGTTTAGTCGACGACGGACAGCTAAATTGGGATGCTCAGAAATCTACGTCTTGTTGATATGCAGTAAATTGAAATTCATGATATCAAGCTCAATTACTGAGGCATGCAATAATTCTATCTTGCTTCTTGGTCCCCGTGGCTCTGGGAAATCTGCGGTTTGTTGATAAGTCTTTTAGAGCATGTTCTGATAAGGGAATTCTTCAAATTGTTTTGCACTTAAAAAGTAACATCTTAAATGTCGCTAGGTTCTGGAGCTTGTTGTTGGAGATTTATTGGTGGAGTATCCGGAAATGATTTCAGTGGTATGGTTACTATCTTGAGATACCATTTGGAATTAAACCAGATGTCTTGTTCTTTATATTTTTCAAGATAGAATGGAGTTACTTTCGTAATTTGATCACCATATTTGAAATGAACCTTTCATTTTCTTTCATCAAATCAAAGTTCCCGTATGCTGGCCAAAAATAAAGAAATGAATAACGTTCCCGTATACATGAGTTATGTACGATTTTACACCAACGATGGAATAGCACCATTAATTCGTTTTCTTCCATCAAATCAAATGCATGGTGATCGCATATAATTTCACCTAAACTTAGGGTGACAAAGAAAAACTATGATAACTTCATTCGCTGTTTCTTTATTATGGGACATACATCAAATGGTAATGGTAATGGCCATGTGTTGAATAAAAAGGGAAGTGGTGGATTCGTTTGTTCTCATTTGAGTCATATTTTTTTTATTTTGTTTGTAGATCAAGTTGAGTGGGCTTTTACATAGCGATGACAACTGCGCATTAAAGGTTAGAGCCTAGACCCTGGCTTTGGATTTGTTGCAGCGCTAATTGAAAAAGATTCCCCTCCCCCAATCTCTCTCATGTGCACGCACACGCAGAGATAACATTTTCATTTTCTTTTTATTATTTTACTTGTCATGGAAAATTAACTCTTTGTTGCTCTATTCTCTATTCTCCATGTTGCTCCTGTCAGTTCCATTCTTTTGAAAAATTAAAAACGAAAAACAAAAAATCCTGTAATCACTCTTATTGGAGGGCGGAGATGTAGTCTGCTCTCTGCTTCTCTTGGAGAGACAGAATCTGGACCCCGCATGATGAGAATGTTGATGCCATTCGCCTTCTGTACTTTTCTTTGCTGCCAAGAACCTTGAAATATGTTAATTTTCTGCTCTTAGCTTAGTTAAAATGATAAAGGAAAATTTTATTTTCATGAAATCTAGTGAATAGTGACTGCTTTTCTACATGAATGTCTTATAAGATGCCGGATAGACCTTTTACTGATGTAGAACTTGTAAATGCCCAAAGAAATTGGATGGTGATGGACCAAGATAAGTTTTGCATTATTTATGGATTCATATGAGAGATATCTGATTAGACATATAATAGAATTGACAAGTTTTAATGTTTGACGATATAAATCCTTTCTACTTGTTCCCATGAAGACTTTAATTTGTGCAAGTGTGTTAGCGTGCGCACAAGGGTGGCCCAGTGCACAACCAGATTATTTACTTTGTCATGTACCTATGTATATAGACAGTTCATATATAAATAAATGAAAAATTCAATACAATGATGTTTGCATGTTACCTATTACTATAATTTCCCCACATTTTCTTGTAACCTCTGTTTTGACTTGTTGATTTATTATCACTGCCGCTCCTTTTTCAATATATTATGCCCCATTTGTTGTTTTCATTGATGATTCATCAGGAGGTAGCTAGGCAGTTATGCATGGAGCATCAATTGCAATTCTCAAAAGCGGTAACAAGGATAGCCTATGCAAGATTTATATTATGCATTATAGACTATGGTATAGTGATCTGTTGATTTTGATATGCACTTCTATAGGCATCATATGACGACAACTCTCAATTCATGGTAGCCATGCTAAAGTGAGTTGAAACTTTCTTGATTAAAAATAGGCAATCTGTTTAA
>JANTPZ010110311.1:0-18717 GCA_025593235.1 Vachellia pachyceras | reverse complement strand
AGAAGTTTATCTGAATACTCTTGAATAGTTTCAGATTCCTTCATCTTCTGCAATTCGAATTCCCTTACAAGATTCAGCATCTGCATTCCTTTGATCTTTTTATCTCCTTCATACTCTTGCTTGAGATAATCCCAGATCTCCTTAGCTGTCTTCAGGGTCATAATTCTTGTGAAAATTGCTGGAGAAATAGCAGAGAATAAACAAGACTTGGCTTTTGACTTTCTTTGCTTCTTCTCTTTGTGACTTCTTAGTTGAGCTACTGTAGGATTTTCTGACAAAGGAGGAATTTTGTAATCCTCCTCAACAGCTTCCCATAGATCATTGGCATCTAAATAAGCCTCCATTCTCACAGCCCACATTTGGTAATTCAGGCCATCGAAAACTAGAGGAGCTATGACAGTAAAAGAGGGTTCAGCTTGTGTAGTGGTTTGCATTTTGGCTAACACTCAGTGTTTATCTCACAGGTCCCACAAGATAAAGAAGCTTTGATACCAATTTGAAGGTTTAGAAAGAAACTGAAAGCAAACGCAAGAAGAAAAGAACTCTGGATAATATTTCTGAGGATGTATTTTATTCAACCTGCTAGATGGGTATTACTTTAGTTCATGCTAAAAATCTGCTAAATCCCTATGAATCTGCTAACCAATATCATTCCACTAAATCAGCAAATACATGATTAAAAATCATGAACAAACTTTGACAGAATCAAAACTGTAACAATTTATTTTAAATCTGAAACTAATTCCTAAAAATCAGCAACACTAATTTTAGCTAATGATGCATATCTCAACAACTTTGCTTTTGCATGTGTTTTATCATATTTTACTTTCAGCAACCTTTTTTCCCACTACATTTGCCAAGGGCATAACAGACATTGTGATTGTTTGGTAACGCTTAACTTATACCCAAAAGCACATTCAACAGTGTTTTTCCGCAAAACGAGATAATCTCCTTCACATATTTGTCTCGGCTTGTGTAAAAGTGCTTTTCTATCGCATTGCTAAACGGACACATTATATTTCCCACTAAACATTATCCTTATCTTGGATTTCAGTATACATTTGACACTGTGAATTATATGTTAATTATCTTTTATTGTAATCAATAATATGATGAGTTTTGGACTTGTTATAGATTATCTTATTGACAGAATAAAGAGTGAGTCTGTCATCTTTAATGGAGATGGTTTTGTAGTCAACCATTATCTTTCAGCTTCCTACGTGACAAGAGTGAATTTTGTCGAACGGCATTGGGCCTGTTTGGGAATGCGGTAGAAAAGTACTTTTACACAAGCCGAGGTAGATATGTGGAGGAGATTATCTCATTTTACAGAAAAATACTATTGAACGTACTTTTGGGGAGTAAATAAGCTTTTCTAAACAAACACACTGTAAAGGTTTATGGAAGCAAGGTTTTAAAGAAGCCCTGCTTTGAAGTTGTAGAGTAAAATTATTATGATTAAATGAGAGTTATCATCGACAGATCTATAAAATCTTTTCTCCCAAGGCCTTGTTAATAATGACTTCTCTATGGCTCTAGAATCATATTACTGTTTACTAAAAAAAGGAAAAATTAATTTCTCTTCGTCCCTATATTTTTTTACTCAATTATAACTTTGTCCCTACATTTTGATTCTAGTAAAAGATTGATACCTAGCAATGCCTGCACATATATAGCCTTTCATCTTGCTGGAAAAAAGGTGTCATGTTCATATGCAATTTGGGTTCGTTGATTTCTTAAATGGTTAAAAAGGAAGAAATGTAAATATGAATTATAAATATATTTATCAATATATTTCTCTTGCCTTTTTGCCTTTTCTTTTTAAGAAATGCTCTACTCCAATTCTTTTACTAAATGTATTTTATTTTTATAATTAATTCTTGCAATCCCCAAAGATACGAAAGGAAGTATTGTTAATCCATGCATAAGCTCTTTATACTTATGGAATTGTTATTATATGTTGGTGTGGTCTTTTATTTCAGAATAGATGATTTTTTTTTGTTCCTATTGATTAGTATTATACTGAAAAACCTAAAAAAGTAGAAACTACCCAGAAGGTGACGCTAGTTTGTATTAAACTATTAGTAACAAGAAAAGATGTCTTTCTTCACCAAAAAAAAAGAAGTCTTTATATGTTTTTACTAATACAATGTTTGGTGCTCATAGTTTGGTCTCAATTTGATTTTACTTCAATTTCCAACATTGAGGCTAGTTTACTTATATGTTTTTACTCACATTATGCCATATTGACCCTTCTGGTAGACCAAATAATGGTATCTGTAGGCTTGTTTTTACTTAAAGTGCTTGGATCAATGGACCCAGAAGCCTTATTGGCTTTTTCTTTTGGTTGCCGCCCAGTTTCCGGAGCGTTGCGCATCCGGGAAAGGTGGGAATGTCTCCTGACAGTGACTTCTGCATTCACAAGGAGCCTTATTGGCTTTTGGTTATAAGGATACATGATATTGATGTTTTTAGGTCCGTCCCTGCTCACAAAAGGCCTTTAGGCTCTGCAATTAGGGGATCCGAGCCCCTATCTATCAGACATGTTGGAAATTGAAGTAAGCAAGAAGAACACCTTAAGCAAAATAGATGGATGATTCAAAAAGAGGAAGAAATAGGAAGATCTATATCTCAAAATGGAATCTTTTGGCTTTTTCAAGGATCTCTCTCTCTCTCTCTTCCCTTTTCCTTTTTCATTTTGCATCTATTCACGAGAGGATCATGAAGATGCAAATTGAAGTAGCTTGTTGTATTGGAGTCCAACTTCTTGTGGTCAGAGTTAACTAGAGTGTCCATAATCATCTATACTCGCGAACTCTTGCCTGGTTAAATGCAACTGCAAGTTTGTTTGTTTCTTTCTAATTCTCCTCATCTCTCTCTCTCTCACCCACTCTCATGAGGGTCTCTTTGGGTTGCTGATCCTTGATGGAAAACACTGGTCAAAAAAGAAAATGTTGCACTGAAACCAAGAACTTTATGAGCAAATACCTCTTCGATTTCTCATCGAAATTTTACTTTGTTCATATGATTACAAAGCCGTACATCCAACTTTTTAATCATATATTACTTGCAAATGAAATCATCCTTAGAAAGGATATTCAAAGCTTAAAATATTGCACTACTGATCAAGCTTTTCATGGTTACATACATACATAGGAAAGACAGACCCATGTTGAACGCATTTGCAAATCAGTCCATCGATGCCTGGCGGCTTCGGTCTAACATTATGATCTGCATCCTCCAATCTTTCTTTATAAGCCATTCTCTTTTGTGCCTTTTTTGATTAGTTTGGTTGCTTGTAAGTTGGAGTATGACTGACAGGTTCAGTATAAAATGAAGTGTCAACTGATTTGGTGTCACGTCCTAAAATTTAAGGGTATCCAACATAAAAAACGAGAAAATGTCACATTTTATGTCTTGGAATCAGAATTACTTGACATATTCTATATAATATCAGTACAACAATCGTGGTTAGGATTATAGTTTCTCCACATTAATACACCATTCCAATTCATACATAAGTACACTCCTTAATAACGAATGAAATGTAATAGGACCATGGCCATCAGTAACGTGGAGTGGCCCATCTACAACAGATCAAAATGTATTAAAATATTTACATTAGCCTCCACTACCAAAGCAACAATCCAAAAGATTCTTTACAAGGTAGAACTTAAGAGTCAACTGAAGGAATAATTCACTTCCACTATCTAAATACCAATATAATTTTCCGTTAAATAACGCTCCCAAAATATGTATAATCATATTAGAGAGAATAACAATATAGAGAAAATTGACATTTATATAATATAAAAACTAATTATGGAAATGTTCATCGTTGAAGGTGAACTAATTAAAAGTACAAATTCTTTATCAAGACCTAAGCAAAACAATAACAGACGTGGTTGGTACATAGTCCACGAGGGTAAATAACAAATCCAATGTGATTTAAAGCCAAGAAAACAGGCATGAGCGATACTCATAAGAAATCCTTCCTCCAATCCATGTGTATTGGTTGTCACATTGGGCTAGCATCACCTAAATACCCTACTAGTTAGGCAATGGCGGACTCAAAACTTTAATTCAAAGAGTGCAAATTATTTTTTAAGAAGATAAGTGAGACTTATCCTTAATAACTTTTGAGAAGAATTTGAAAAAAAATTTAGTGGTTTCAAAATTAGCAAACGAGTGGGTGTAAAATAAATTAATATATATCTAATTTTCTGAAAGTCAGGGGGTTTGGCTGAACCTGCTGTATCTAATGTAGGTATGCCCTTGTAGATAAATATGCCATAGCGCTCCAAGGGCTAACAGAACTATAGTTAGCAATCAACGTCCAGCTTTTAGCCCCTCAAAAGCATTCTCAAAACATGCATGGGAGATCAATTTATCCTTTCAAAGCAGAAAGCCATTTCCAACAATAAAACTATTTTGGAATAATGTATAACAAAGATCCCAATATAAAAATTTACAACTGATATCTCCAAAACCATTTTCAAACATGCATAAAGTATATATCCTTATATAAAATATTCAATATAGATAAAAATTGAGGAGGAGTTAATACCATTAAATAAAATACTTATACTTTACTCTTTACAATATCAATGAAAAATATTAAATAATTTTGATGCTATTCAACCTCTAATTTCCTAGGAACAATTAATATTATTGTCGCTCCAACAAAAACCGAATAGAAATATTTTTTTTATGTAATCCAGCGCCCAAAGAAATTAAACTACAGCATATGGCACATGGTAGCTTACTAGCTTCTGTCATCCCTTTGTCTTTAACAAGGCTCGGTGCACCTTCGAAACATGTGATTCCCTCACTGAGGTCGAGAGCAGCTTTTGCACCGCCGTGGGACTGCAAGTCTCCAAATGCCGCGCCATAGCTCCTTCAGGGATCTGTCACCGCTTTTTCTTAGGTTTTCATGTGTCCTTCCAAAACCGTATACTCGTTCCGTTGCCCACCTTCCACCTGAGCCCCTTCCTGACATTCTCCCACTTATTTCCTTATCCCTTGCCACGCCTTCGACCCTGGCCGCTTCATATCACTCCGTGGTATGAGGTCGTTCCCACACCTGTATTCCTCCCGCATGAAGTGGACCCACACCATTCTCCGATCACCGCCTTGCTAACCAAAGATACTCCGACTAAAGACCCCTCTCCTTGACTTGTATCACGAACTTCCTTCCACGACTGCCCTGGTTCATTACTGCCAAATGAGTCATTTCTCTGCGTGTCATCTGTTGTTGAAATTTTACCAGTTTTCTCTACCTCATTGCCTTGTTCAAAATGAACTGGACCTTGCTCTCGGGTGGTTTTCCTATCCTGGCACAGGTCTTTGTTATGACCATATTTCCTACGGAGAAAACGTGTGAGATGAAGGCCCTCATATTCGATATGCCGTTCCTTCTCAAAAATTCTAAATTGCAGAAGTGATTGGTTTCTTCAAGTCAATTTCCACACATATGCGGGCATATCGTCCTCTACCTGTTAAATATGTAACCGAATCTACCTTCAAGGTTTTTCCAACAAGGTTTCCTATCTTGAAGACTTTCTGAGTTCAAGTATTCCAAAGGAATTAATGGGATTCTAAGCCAAGCAGCGATCTTACATTGACTCTCGGCACTCCATGGATCGAAGTTGGGACGCCGATGTTGCACTACCACATAGTGATCTGCCAGCATCCACGGCCCCTTACAGTATACTTGAGTCATATCCTCATCATTCTTGAAAGATCCAACGAAATAACCATTATATCTCTAATCTCAAATGTGTCTCTCGTTTTCCAATGACGTTGGAGTCCTGATCTCATCCCCCGGAGAGGAATAGTCTTCCCAAGCAATTTTACGATTAATGATCGCCTCCAAGGTGCATACCATCTCTCGTATTACTCACGAGTAATTTCCGGGATAGGGATTGAATCCCCACTCTTAGCGTCCGAGTCGATGTAGTTACCAGCCATGGTGTCCCCCCCCCCCCCGGGCCCCTCAAATCTCCAAGAAATTCTTTCAGGCCGTCGACGTACCCTTGCCAAGCCTCGTCGAACACAGAAGTGAACTTCTTGTCAAAGGAGCAACGCTGTGGCCTCGCGCGCCTCTATAAGCTTGTCCTTATATGAGACATTATCCCCTCTATCGCCTGACGATTACATTGGCTCCGCTTCCACCTCCGTGAACTGTCTCGGCTTCATGTTCCTTTCCCTGTCATCTCCATCTTCCGCCGCTTCGCCCTCCAATCCCTCACCTGGCTCCATTTCTCTCAAAATTTTGCTTTTTCCCAAGCATTCGAAATATGAACTTGGACCCACTGTTATAATTCTTGAACGGTGAAGATTTATTTATTTTCACTTCTACAATTATAATTCCGTTAGTTAGAATACGTTATAAAATGTCATTAAAAGAAAAAAAAAGAACGAAATGGGGGAAGGGTTAAGGATTTACCGGGTGTGCGGTATCACAATGTTCGAGGAACCCTAAATGCTGTCGGAGCAAAGGATCGTCAACAAAAGCGTTCTAGAAATTCTAAAGAACTTGTTCTTTTAAAGAACGAAGTTTAATCATGCATGTGGTTAAAAATAACTCGTTCATCAATCTCCAGTTAAGAGATAAAGACAAGGTGTGAACTTGGAAAGCAACTAAGCTTGTTTCTCTTCAACAATTTCTCATGTTATTTACTTTCAATCTGATCTACGTTTCAATAAATTGGTGTTGCAAAATTACAGCGACTCTCTCTCTCTCATTCATGAAGGGTCTCTTTCGGTTGATGATCCATGTTGGGAAACACATTAATTCCCATCAGCCACAGCCAAATAGTGTTGCAGCGCATAATAATGTTAGCGAAAAGCCTCTCTCTCTGTGAAGTAATTCCCATGAACATGCATGAATTTACGTTTATGTTTCACAGAGATCAGAAATATAGCTTCGCTAGAGGGGCCAAAAAGGAAAAAGGTGATGGTTCAAGCAGCTAGGCTCACCGGGAACCTGTGATCCTTCCACTTGTCGCTACTCTGTGAAACCAGCCTCACGTTGCGCCCTCTCGTATAGGAGCCATGAGCCTCAAGCCTTCGCTTAGGACCCAAGGCATAGTTTCTTCTCGTACTAGTCGACGCGGAACTTACCTCCAAGCATTTGCCAAAGTTGTAAATTTTGCAGCAAATATTATTATCTCTTTCCCTCTAGAGAACAGGATCTTAATGCGTTCTGACCATTTGGAACTCCTTCTGAACATGACGATTCATCAGCAAAGAAAATCATAAATCAAAACTTTATAGTCTGTGACCCAAATAAAGATAAATATGTGGTTTTTCATCACCCCAGTCTAACCATAAAAGCCTTGAAAAGTACTTATCAATAAAATATAAACCAAGTTTTAATTATATATTTTGTTGGAAACTACTTGTTTGCATATTAATGGAGCTATAGTAATCAACTTGTATTTTCATTTACAGGAAGAAGGCTTTCCTTAAAACCCTCCTGGGACATTGGTTTAAAAAAAAAGAGGGAGAAAATGTTACTAAAACCATAAATTTTATGAGCTTGTATCTCTTCCATTCCTCATCCAACTTTTACTTAGTTCATATGATTGGAAAGCCTGTGCATCCAACTTTCAATGTAAGTCATTATATTTTGGGCATTTTTTTGATTGGTTTGCTTGCTTATAACAAGTTGGGTACGAAAGGCAGGTTCAGCATGAAATGAGGTGCAGAGGTGTCAATTGATTGGGCGACAACATGGGAGCGAGTTCGAACCCGGTAACTTCTCCAAACACAGTCCTGTTGCTAGTTCATCAGCACGAAGGTAAGGAATTCCCAAGACAAGATCAAACTATCTTCATTTCATTCCTAGTCTTTTTTTTTTCCCAAGTTACCAAGGTATCATCAAACCACTTGGGATTTGAGAATACTCCTTTTGAGACTTCAAGCATAAATGTTTTCATCTCTTCCAATAAGTTCCTAGATTCAAACTTGTATTCTCCTCTTTACGAAGGTAAAGCAGCTTACCACCTCAACTAACAGTTTGTCGCTAAATGACCATCTATTCTATTTTACTATCCTTTATTTGAAAATCAAAGACAGGTATTCATAGTGTGCTATTGCAGCCTAATATGGTATCTGCATTATTTTATAATTAATGATAAAAGTTACCTAAAAGTGTAAATTTATAAAGTCATACTAATCTTGTATTTATTTTCCCTCACACACTTATATAGAGGGTTAATGCATAAAAATACCCATAGATTTTTCTTAGATGTGTTTATCACCATAAACTTTATTTGGGTGCAAAAGTGCACAGACTTTTTCCGAATGGAGTAAAAATGTCACCTCAATCATCTAAGACAAACCTCCTGTTACTTTCTAGTTTGGTGAGCCCCACATTATTATTTTTAAATAATTGTTTTGAAAAAAAACGCTCTCTCTCTAAAGACCTTGTTCCGTGCGTTTAATCATATTGCCATAAAATACCTGCTCATCGATCTCCAGCTAAGGGATAGAGACAATGTGTGAACTTAACATCACTCACATTGAACAACGGACCCAGATAAACAAGAATACCGATAACAAACTGAAGAATGCACATGCTTATATGAAGTGAATTATCATGTTTAACCTGCATACTCATTAAGGACCAAATTTCAGTTTCTAGAGTAATAATCATACATTTCAGCCCATAAAGAAGCGTATAAAAAGAAGGGTAGTGCCTTATGCGACAGAAACTATTTCCCAGAACCAGAATGCCATATTTTTCAATAACATATTATCACACCACCATACGTATTCCTAACTGAAATGAAAGCTAACTTTTAGCCTAAAGTTAACCTGGCTACATTTCAATCTCCATCTACCTCCTGGTTAGTTAACCTCACTAACAACTAATGACCTGTCATATCTCTTTTAAGTCCTAAATCTACATGCTCTAACTTCATCACTAACATCAACTTTCAACATCATAATCTTCATCTTCTTCATCCATCCTTCTGTTCATGTTGACCAGTTGGATAGGATCAATGGCCATTTTCTCCACATCATACAGCGACCACCCAGGGATTTCTTGGTGTTTCAATTCTATGGTTGACTTTTCAGATGGACAAGTTTTGGTTGGCTTTTCAGATGCACAAATTGCGGTTGGTTTTTCAGAAGGACTAGTCGAAGGTGGCTTTTCGGATGGGCAAGGTGGGACAGGAGCTCTGCTGGTTAGCGAAACCCCCTCCTCTTCCGCTGGATCCATGTTTAAGTCGATATTTCTAAAGCATGCTTCTGATGTCTTGCTAATGAAAGGCTTCACTTCATGTTCTGTACCAATGTCCATGCTTTCATTGCTGTGAGTTTTCATGTCATGGTGCTGCTTCATTGCATCAGCATGATGACCATCTTCAGACTTGACATATCCATTAATCGCTGGATCTGTTGCTCTACTTCCTCGGCCACGACCCCTGCCTCTGCCCCGACCTCTTCCCCTTCCACCAGCATGATGTGCATTTTCTGGCTGCAAATCATAAAAGGGAAACATATTCAGAAAAAGAAAGAACATTTAGCATCAAAGGGTTTAAAATACTTCAGACAGTAACATTCCTCAGCTACCCAATTCACCTCAAGTGCTAAAGCTGATGACAATTAAAACTGAAAGCCAAAAACAAAATCAAGCAAATTCAACATATCAATTTAACTGAATTGTTCGTCTCCAGGCTTCTTTACAGAATACCTGGTTAAGGTATCAAAACGTATTCTAAAAACAAAAAGATCCATAAACCCCATATAATGATCACATCTTTAAATAATGGGTGAATTAAAATCTCTTCAGTGCAAATTGCATGGCCAACAGTTCTGACAGGCACAGGTTTCTATCTTTAAAGACAAAGGAATCCAGAAAGGAAAGATTTTAGGCATCATTTTTATGTGACTACTGACTACCAGAAAGAGTAGTTGCATTCACAAGCCATTTGAGAACTTCGCTTAACTGCATCACTAAATACCTTTCAACATAAAGATAACCACATAGTAGTTTGCATTATTCACACAATCACACAACAAGACATTCCATGCACAGTTGACAAGAGTTCGATCATAAAATTTGAAAAAGAAAAAAAAAGAATGAAAAAGACTTGACTGTCACCGTCTTATTTCTTTTTGCATCATCATCACTGTCATTTCCATCGTCCTCCACTTTCCTGATAAAATAATTTCCAAAATTCAGCACACAGAAAAGGTTGCTCCAATAAAAAAATATTCTAACTTACGAAGGGAAACCACAAACCTCTTACAGAAAGTACTTTCACCTCCAGAGGCAGCGTGGCCACCTAAATCAGGAACCTTGCTGACAATATCTTTCAGAAAATCGAAGACATTAACAGTCTGTACACATTGTTTTCTACAAAGGCAGAGATGCAATTAACTTAAGCAGTCAGATACAGAAAGCAGAAGGGCAGACAAATAAACAGCAAATTTTCCAACTTCTCAACCTTTTCATTAGCAAATATTTGCTATCAGATGCATATGCATAAGTATTTATGCACGGAACGAAAGATAGAGTCTATTTATTATTTTAGGCGTCTTGAATCCAAAACCAGAAAAAAAACCAAAGGCTTATATGATTTGGAACTCTCCCATTCTTATTTAGAAACAACAACATATAGCTGAAATAATACATTTTTGCCTACCATACTTACAAAGGGAACATACTAAAATTCATTGAATCAAAATCAATTAGTAGAAACAACACTTACAAGTGAAAGGAATTCAATGTCTTCGCCCCTCTTGTCAATGTTATTTCATACGTCCGATCACATAAATCTTGCAGAAAGAGTTCTAGTGCTTTAGCTGAAAATAGTTAGAACTTATTATAAGCCAGAGATAACTTATCACATACTCCCTTCCCTACACTATGAGACAAAATATAACATGACTTAGACAGAACGACTTACAAACAAGAAGAGGTACAGCCATGGCAATCTTCCCTATATCATCATCTGATTGCATAATTTTCTTAATTCGAGCCTGTCAATGATTAGTCCAACCAGTTAAAAAAACTATGGAAAAAACAAAATATGAAAATAAATCACGACTAAAGTTTTTTCCAAGAAAGAGAATATCAGAAAAGAATGTTGAGAAACAGCTTGTTGTCCTATACTCCAATTGTTGTAATATACATAATTAAAAAAAAAGTATTCACTGCCTAGCATCCAGAACAGAAGGCATTATCAAAAAAGTAGAGAAAGCAAGATAATCCGTTAAGCCCTCCAACACAGAAGAAATTGAGTACATTAAACAAATTGAAAAGGAAAAACGAAAAACCACAAGCAGCGCATCTCTCATGAGTGCAACACAAATAAATTACACCAAGAAAACAACCTATCTACATACGCATATTGGTAATAAATACTTACAAAAACCCAAAACATATTGAAAACCCAATGAGCTGGAAGGGGGAAGTTCATAAACCAAATAAAAGGATAAGCGAAGGATATGAAACATACAGCAGGGAAACGAGTATCGAGTTTCTTCCTCATGTTGTCAAACTATTCTTCAGCATTCACACGACCGGAGAACCGAAAACAACAGAAAACCCAAAAGAAGGAAGAAGTACCCAGAGAAACCAGAGGGGCGCGCGCTTTTGTAAAGAATGAAACACAAAAAAAGAACGTAAAAGAATCGAAGGAAGACGAAGACAGAAAGGGAAGTTTTTTTTTTTTTTTGAGAAAACAGAAATCAAATCCATTTGGGTCGTGGTCGTGGGTAGCTTCCCCTTCCCCGAACCGCTATTTGAGGAGCCTCCAAGGCTCCAACGACAGAGATTGAAGGACAATATGGTCTTTTCAACTTCTAAATTTGAACATTCTATTCTACCATATCTATTTCTGTTCTCTTTATCCGTATAACGTGTATGTTACGTTTGACCGCCACGTCGGTTAATTAATTAATTATTAATATACCTATTCAATATTCATATTCGGTCAAAAAATATACCTATATATCTCTATTCCGTATATAATATCAACGAATAATAGTTGGTCAAAAAAAAATATCAACGAATAATATAATTAATAATTTTGATGGAAACTTTTTGAATAGAAAGATATGAAGCAAATTTTATATGAAAAATTTGACATTGAAATTCAAATTAAAATTCAAACAAGAAGAAACACAACATTGGAAAATTATAATAAAATAAAGAGAATAAATGCAAGTCTTAGATGTATTAATAATTAATTAATATTTATATAATCTTATTAATTTTTTAAAATAACATGTACAATATTAAATTTTTAATCAAAACGTGACATTTGTATACTTCTCCATAATATAGTGAAGATATAAATTTTGTAAATAAATATAGAATTTTCAATATGATTATTTTGTGTTAAGTGGTCTTAAATATATTTAAATCTACCTTTTAACAAGTTAAAGATATAGATAATCCTCATTGTTAAAAAAGGATATAGTGCCAGTTTACGGAAGTGGTGGAGAAGTGTTTTTACAATTTACGAAGTAAATGTGTAAAGGAAATTATCTCAATTTACAGAAAGTATTGTTGACAATATCTCAAACAGGCACATAGATGATCATCCTTTTTTCAATCCATTAACTATCAGTTTGAAAAGGTTCATGTTTAAACCAGGAAAATAATAAGGAAAACTTTTGAATAAATATCATCGAAAAATATTTGTTCATGGAATCTTATGGAATGATTTAGGAAAAAATAAAGAGAATTTTCTTTTAAAGAAAAACAGGAAAAGAAAGTGAAACATTAGATTTACCATATCTTAATGAGTTGGGGGATCACATATGCCAATAATTATTTAAGACCTTTTGGCCAGATAGATATCTTGTTAAATCAATCAAAAAAATTGTCAACTTAGATTTTATTTATGTCACTAGTTTCATTAATTATGATAAAATAACTTAATAATAGACAAAATAATAAGGTAATAATTCTTGTATGACATGTCGCTATAGTTTTAAATACTTGGACATTTAACAGCCTTAATTAACACTGTTAAATTTAGGGATTAATGGCTGGTTTGGCAACCACTTTTGAAACATAGGTTTAATCTCAAAACCGAGGTTTTACCTCAAAATCGAGGTTTTATCCAAGCAAAAATTATTTCCCAAAAACTATTTTGGTTACACTTTTCTACTTTTTCCTCTTTACTCTTTCTACTTTTTCTCTCTTTCTCTTTCTTACTTTTCTCTTTCCTACCCATTTTTTTGTCTCGGAATCCATAAAAACTAATAACTTCCCAAACATAAATCACTTTTCAAAACCTAGGTTTTGCCTTAGAATCTGTAAAAGCTATTTTCCAAAATCTATTCTTCAAAACCTAGGTTTTGCCTCGAAATCTGTAAAAGTTATTTTTAACCTTACATCCAAACAAGCTCTAAAACAAAAATCTATTTAAAGTATAGGGATCAAAACAAAAAATAAATGTTCAAAGTGTAAGGCTCAAAATCAAAATTAGTTAAAAGTATAGGGATATTTTTAAAACAAGATGAACTGCCATTTTTAAATAGACCGAGCTTGAGGGATTAAACCAAAATCAAGGTAAATTATAGGGATCCAAACTAGGTTTAATCCTATTATTAAACATTCTAATTAAACCTATACAAGAATATATCCTTGAGTACCTAAGAGATGAGATTGAATCTAAAGTTGCTATGGAAAACGACCTTAGAGTCAAAGAATTTGCACCTGAATGAGTATAGAATAGAATTTATATAAATATGTGTGTGTGTGTGTGGATTGTAATTTTTATATGAAGCAAGATACAGAACTAATTTAAAGTTTAAAATGATTAAATCATTTGATAAATGACAAGGCTCGCACAGGGTCGGTCATACAAAACGATGATTAAATTAATGGAGATGTTTCTCATAAAACACAAGGTAGGTGCTTCAATTAAAAAAAGAAGTTATCAAAATTGTTTATAATTAAAAAGTACTTAACATAAAAAGAAAATTTTTTACCGAAATGCTATGACCGTGAATTGTTGGAGGTTTTAATTCCATTGCTAATTATATAGAGCCCTTCTGAAAACATGGAAGAGAAGTGATTTTACATAAGTCGAAATAAATATATGAAGAGATTATTTAATTTTACCGAAAAATACTGTTGAACATGATTTTAAACTCCTCGTAAATATTGTCAAATGGGGTTATAACGGTGGTTGAATAGTTACGTTTAGTATTTCCTTGTGTACGTTGTAGTTAAATGGTAGGTCACATTAGTAATGCTTTGACAAACAAGCACTTTATTTATAAAATGATCCTTGTGAGTCATCCACGTGTAAAAGGGCAAAAAAAAAGTACTGATCTGGCAACCAAATCACATGCGTCATCGTCAATCTCCCTCTGTCTATATGCAAGAAACTTCTATTCATCTCCTCTCACTCCTTCTTCTTCAACAATACAGTTCCCAACCGTTTATATGATGGCATTCTCGTGGGTCCGTCCTCTTCTTCCTCATAATCATCCTCTTCTGGTGCATCCGCTGTGGGCGAAGGGAATGGAGCTGGTGTTGGCGCCAATAATATTGACCGGAATGAAGATGATGGAGATAGAACTGGCGACTGCAACGGAGTTGATGATGACGACAGAGGTGAGGGTGACGACGGAGATGGTCCCTCCTGCGGTGAACTAGCGGGTGCCGTTCCAAGTGAGTCTGCCGCTTCTTGTGAAGGTGAAGTTGAGATTTCAATGCCTCCGACGTCGAGCGATAATTCAGGATCTTCGGGAGAGAGCGAGCGGGACTCTCTCTAACCAGGCCAGTGTTGCTAAATAAATTAATGATCAAACCATAGACACATCACTTTTCAAGCTTCCAAACGAAGGAATTGAAGGAGCATAAGGGTTACCTTTTGACCCAGTCACTTCAAGGGAGAGTCGCCATGTGAACGTCGAAGGAGAAAGATTGAGAGAAGATGAATGGGAAGTTCTTGGAGAGACACTATGAGTAAATTTAACCACTTTAATATTTCTCTCTAAATAGTTTAATTAATGAAGAATATTAAATTTCTCTCTAATATCTAAATTAGTGATGAAAATTAACGATGACTTGAATATTTCTATCTAAAATGTCCATTTAGCGAGGAGTTTAGTGAAGAATATTATATTCCTCTCTAATTTTCTAAATTAGTAAGGAAAGTTAGCGACGATTTAGATATTTCTCTCTAAATTATCTAATTAGAAGGAATATTATATTCCTCACTAATTTTACAAATTAGTGAAAAAATTTTTTATTGTAATATTAAATTATTCAAATACATTTTTATCATAAAATTTTTAAGTGATAAAAAAATTATATTTTTTAAATTCCCACCTATGTTGAAATTTTGTAGGGCTGGTTTCCCTCTTATTTTTTGTTCTAATATTGTGAGATGTGAGTGTACAATTCGGACAGCTAGAACACAGACCAATTCCTCGAGCTCGACTGATCGCTTTCCCAAATCTTGCCTCACCCGACGATGCCATCTGAAACCCCTAACCCTAACCCACAGTCCCTCGCTCGCCCACTCCGTCTGATCTCCGTCTCTCGATCGGCCACTCCATCTGGTCTCTTTCTCTCGCTTGGCCACTCTGTGTTGCTGTCGAGTCTGTGTCTCTGTCTCCGTGTGGGTTATCTTTGATGTCCGGCTGCTGTGCCCGTTCCCAATACAGACTCGGAAGCTTTCGTTTCCTGATTTCCCCCTGATGAGCCCAGGAAAGGCGCTGATATCCTCATTGAAGCTCTTAAGCGCCAAGGCGTTACTGATGTCTTCGCCTACCCAGGCGGTGCTTCGATGGAGATCCATCAAGCGCTCACGTGCTCTAATATCATCCGTAACATCCTTCGATAGGATACGCACGCTCATCCGACCGTCCTGGCATCTGCATCGCCACGTCCGGTCCTGGCGCTACCGATCTAGTCAGTGGTCTTGCCTATGCATTGCTTGATAGAGTACCTCTAGGAGACGCCCACTGTTGAGGTAACAAGATCGATCACGAAGCATAATTATCTTGTTCTTGATGTAGATTATATTCCGAGTATTGTGAATGAGGCGTTCTTCTTAGCTACTTCAGGGAGACCAGGCCCAATATTAATCGATGTGCCAAAAGATTTACAGCAACATCTTGCGATTCCTAACTGGGACCAACCTATTGTAAATTCCTAATTGTGAAAAAGTTGTGATGTATTTTCCTAATTGTAGTTAATGTAATTTGTGTTTTGACATCACTCACTTGAAATGACCTTGGAACAGGGAGAAAGATCTGGATGAAGTATTGCAGTCGCATACGGTTTATTCAAATGTTTCAAAAGGAGTTCTAGCAAAGTCAAAGGATTTGGTTGCTGCCTTTGGCACTGATGATCAGTCAAAGATTTGTTTGGAGGTTTGCTGCTAATCAGTTATCTGTTGTGAGTTCAAATAGCTTTTCACTTGTTAAATCACGAGTTGCTACTCCAAAGAAGCGTTTGTATCTCTATCAGTTGCTAAATGCTAACCATTGTTTGACATTGACTGTGGAAATACAAGGTATTTGCTAAAGGTGTGTTTGGTTGGATTGTATGGATGCATATCTCTATAGCGTTACTGATTGGGCATGAATTTCTTTGGATCATTGATTGGGTTGCAGGTATTTGAATTGGAACATAATCTATATAAAGAGTGCCATGACTTTGTTACGAACAACATACATGGAAGATTTGAAATTCTTGCACACTATCAGGTTATGCAGTTGACTGATAATCCCCAGCTTATATTAGATGCTCTTCGAACTTCATATGTTGTTGAAGTGCAGGTATTTTTCTGTAGCTTGCCTTGAAGTTTCTTATATACTATAATTTTAGACTTGATATTATCATTCCATTGCTTCATACCATATTTCTAACTTCATGATTTAAGTAAACTTGAGTATATGGTTGTCAAAGTCACATCACATGACTCATGAGCTTATGAGATTTCATTTTTCTTTACTTCAATTAAAATTATTTTACTAAGATATGATGAATCATAATATTTACTATCAAACATTGGTGAAGATTCAAATCTAAATTATCAACAATGGAATCAATACTTCTTTCCTTAACAAAATATCTAATTATAATGAATCAAATCAATCCAAAATGAGCCTAATCGAGAGAACCAAACAAAATATCAAAAATCATAATCAATCCAAACTTGGCCAAATTGAGAGAAAACCACACCAAACTATATGATAAAATTGAATATATGTCCACTGGTAAATTTTATTGGCTCAATTTGTCTTTTGTTCTAAAATCAAGTCAGCCATGCCCAACTTTAGAACTCTTAACTCTTAGCTCGTTTGGCATTAAAGTGTAATCCCTTGAAATAGTTGTTTGTATCCTCTTCATGTGTCTTTTGCTGAAATATTTTGAGCATCACTTGCGTTTTTATTTTTCTCAGTTCAAATGCTTGTTACAAACCTATCCAAATAAAGACATGGTCTAGAATTTCACTGATTTGGTTCATTCCCAGAAGTTAATATGGTCCTAGTTTTGCAATTTTATAGCTATAAATTGTCAACATACCATTGACACATGCAATTTCAGATTGTCTCTTCATTACAATATATGGCAAAGAACGATGTGGGCAGTGTCACTTCAAAATTTTCTCCACAAATCTCAAATTCAGCGTGCAGCATATCAGATATTACTTGTTCACAAGGTAAAAAGGAAAAAACTAGGACAAGGTAGCTTAAGCAGAAATATAAATGGGAAAGAAAGAAGTATCAACTTGTAGTCGAATTAAGAAAAAATTCTAGGTTTAGATAGCTTGAGGGAAAATGTGAATCAGGGAATGTAGAAGCAAAAAACTTGTAAAGGGAGGGGCAGAAAATATTCAAAACATAACAGCTTATGAGTGTGGTAATTTTCTTTTGGAAATGGTACATTCTTATATGTTCATTATGGAATGATTTATAAGTTATATGTCATAATCAAATATGTAAGACAATAAAAAGGATGTTAGAAGTTAGCAAAATCCCCAATCAATATAACAGTCTGGCATCTTAATTTGTTCTGGATATCTTCAGATAAATTGATAGAAAAATGTTTTACTTTTTCCTAATGAGAACTATATGGTAGGTCAAACAAATCCTGATTAGCTGACTAAGGAAAACCAGATCAAGAGTTGCCACTATGCGGGAGAGACCAGTTTAGAGCTAGGGTGAAAGGGTGAATGTAGCGATTGGTACCTCTAGAGGTCTAAAATACCTTCATGAGATTAACAAAATCCATGGAAACATAAAACCAAGCAACATTCTACTGACCCATGAATTTGAACCTCTGGCACTTGAACTTCTGTGGCTGTGAACATAATTTTCATCTGTCTAACAATATCTAAACAAAAAGCTCCTCCTCGTTTCCTTTCTTTTTTCCAAACAAATTTATCATGAATATATTTATTTCATTCTTTTGATAGCAATCAGCCACATGCTTTCTGCTATGTTTTCATAATGCCCATTTGTTGCAGGAGGCATTTATGCATTGATCATCTTGATTGGTAAAAGTAACATGTCATATCGAATGGTTATAGAAAAATCATAGTTGGTCTTGTACTCATTTAGACACATTTACATTACGCTGTGTTATTTTACTCCCAAATGATACCTTTAATATCATCCTGTCAAGAAGCTGAGTATTAATACAATAGACATACTTCATTTACTCGACATGTCATATGGTTTAAGAACTTTATTTGTTTGACTTCCTCACCAAATTTG
>JANTPZ010110278.1:0-15393 GCA_025593235.1 Vachellia pachyceras | reverse complement strand
ATGTGTGGTGTGTGTCTGGAAAAAATGGTGATGCAATGAAGATGGAGGTGAAAATGGAGGTGTATGGAGAGTTGGGACGGAATGGTAAAATGTAGCAGATGAGGTTGTTAATAGAGGCCGCGACAGTTATCAATATGGCTGCCGAGGTTGTCAATGACAACTATATGACTACTGGGTCGGTTTTATTGTAGATTGATAGTTGGTCAGCTTTAGTAGAGGTTGGGGCTGAGTGTGTGGCCTTAACTTTATCCTTTCTGTTTTCTTTCATGTCTTTAGGTCAGAGATTCATGAAAGGATGCATTGCATTAGATGCCAGAAAAGTGATGATGGGCCTCAGAGCGATAATGGGAAATATATAGCTCATTCAACTACAAGTTACGGGGAATTTGACGAGGAAACCTCTGATGATATAGGTGGATTTGCAAAACTTGCAGCATGTATACACAAGTTAAAGAGATCAGAAAAGCAGGTTTGTTATGTAAATTGTTGGGGATAACCATGGTTTTCTAGCGGCAAACGCTTCCGCACACAACAGCCTTAGATTCTACTAGACTTGTGTTCCTTGAGTTCGCTAAAAACATCTGTAACCTGACTTCCTCAAGGGGATGCTATGGTACTTCCATCAACCGGATAAATTGCATTATATACCTTACACTTGATTCAAGGATATACTGAATTATTGAGTCCGTAATCTTAGATGCATCTTTTCAGGTAGGAACTCCCCTGGAAGAAGATTTAGGCAGCTGGGGCCATCATTTCTTTCCAACGACTTTACCAAACGCTATTCTTCAGGCTTCAGCCGGAGATGAGGTGTGCTATATATAGCAATATTAATACATTTCTATTTAGCTTTTCCCCCCTTTATCATTGTTGAACTCTATAGTTAAATCACCTTGAGATACAGTGAACTGATCTTTATCGCGATCCATGGCTCTCTAATTCTTCCAACAATCCTGGATACAAGATCCTAAATTAGAAAATATATTAACATGCTCAATAAGTTTCAATCTTACAATTCATTAAAAGCAGTGGCTGTCCTACGGTTTAGAGATTGAAAAATTTTTACATTTGACATAGCATGCGTGGACTCTGCTGAAGCATTTAAATAAACGAGTCATCTTCTTATGCTTCTCACCAGAAGTTTCGGTATAATGCTTATCAGTGGTGCCTTTCCTTTTCCTTCGAAATGCCCCCCACTTTTCACAAGGCATGTAGTATATGAAACGTCCTTTCAATAATCTGAACAATATGAACTGTTATTGGCAGTTGAACATGAAAGTGACACTGACATGCTAATTGATTCAGGTGACCTTTGTTTTTACAAACCAAGTTGATGGAAAGCTGACACCAATAGATTCAACAGTCAGCTCAGAGCAACAGCAAGAGGAAAGCAAGGAATTGATCCACCTAAAACGGAACGTCAAACAAAATCCCCTTCTTTCTTTACCTCAGAAACCATCTTACTCCCTCAAGCCTTCGATGAGGCCAGCAGCATTCTGTTAGAATGAAGGAAAATACATCAATACAAGCAGCTTTAAATTCCAAAAAATCCCTTGTAAATCAATTACCACAGAAAAGAACATGTCCAACTAATGTCGATACCTATGAATTAAAATAATCCTTCTGGTTTCGTCAAGCGATTATTATCGTTGGTTTTCTTTTGGTCGTTCCTTTGTCACTGCCCCGTGTCTTTTCTCATTTGGCACGAAACACAGATGGCGCGCTTTCGGTCTTGCGAATGAAATAAGCCATTGTTGGGAATTTCACTGGATACCGGATAAACTTGGGCCGGCCCTATCACATCAACTCGGCCGAGAAGCATAAAAAAAAAATGTTTCCATTCGGCTGACTGAGTTATTTTAAAAGAAAAGGTTAAACTTTGAGGATGTTTAACCGAAGGATTAATTCTTGGAAAATTTATTGGAAGGTTTCAAATAAGGGATTTATTTAATGAATGGTCTTAAAAGTAAAATATTTATTCTGAGGTCCCATTGACAACGTGTTGTCAATCCAGCGCATGATGCTGTCAATAAAAGGACTTCATGTTGTCAATGAGACCTCAGAATAAATATTTTATTTTTTTGGGACTATTCATTAAATAAATCCTTTATTTGGGACCTTCCAATAAATTTCCCTTAATTCTTTACAATATGTAAAATAATATTAATATTTTTATTGGGAAACGTGTCTACGTTTAGTTTGCGATGATGTTTTGAACATTATGTTTAAGTGCTTTAGCAAAAGGGAAAATGAGTTATAGATCCCAAGGAAGGGATTTAATCATCAAATGGTCCTAAAGATTCAAAAAATTATTCTAAGGTCCCAAGAGTAGCTGCTGAGGTTGTCATTAACAACCTCAGCAGCCTTCGTTAACAACCTCAGCAGCTACTATTGGGACCTTACAATAATTTTTTAAATCTTTGAGATCATTTGATGGTTAAGTCCCTTGTTTGGGATCTGAAACTCATTTTCCCTTAGCAAAAACAACAAATAAAAGTTTTGTTTTTTGTGATTTATTTGTGTGTATTCTATGACGAGTGTGGACTACATTGAATTTTTATATTTTAAAAGGAAATTTTGTTATTTATACGGATGGTATGCAATTTTGATAAGTATTTCATAAAAAATATTATTCAGAAATATTATTTTAATTCTAACAATAAAATATTAAATTCACCTTCATCATTTTATTTTACATATAAAGTAAATTCTTGTGTTTTTCCCAAACAAATTATTATTATCTGGAAAATAGAAACACAATAAAATTAGAAACACCGTCAAGCATATACTTCATTAGAAACACAACATTTAATTTTTTACGTACCTGTGGTAGATTCCCCGTGGCAAAAAATTTGTCTGTCACGAAACATCAAACAGAGCTCCCATTTTAACGTCAAAAGGAGCAAATCAATGACATAGGGTTTATTTGGTAAATCCGTTGGGAGAACGGATACAGATTTAGAGGTAAATATGTGAAAGGAATTTTGTCTCGATAAACGTAGGAATGACTTTTGGATGCCTAAACGGGCTATCCAATAGTAGGATTGGGGGATGTATCCCCTTTTCAGGTGGAAACAAAGCTCGTCTGTCTGCCCACTTTAAAATTTAGATTTTATCGAAATACTCGTATTTTTTAAAATTTAGGTTTTGCAATAAAATTTAGGTTTAGAATTTAAGTGTTTAAAAAAGTTATTTTCTCATTAAATCACTATTTTATAATAAAATTTATCTTTTCTCTTTTATCTTTTTTCTCTTTCCTTTTTTCTACTTACATTTTTCTTGAAATATGTAAAAACTATTCCTACCATAATTTTCTAAATACAATCATCTTTTCAAAACCTAAATTTTATCTCGAAATTCATAAAAACTATTCTCCTAAAATATATTCTCCAAAACATAGATTTTATCTTAAACTCCTTAATTGTTCACCGGAATAATAAACAAGCTATTAATTAGATAATAGAACCTATGGAAGTTCAATTGAATAATGTAGAAGCTTAAATTCATATAACGTGAAAATTTAATTACATATTGTGTAAGCTCTGCTGCATTTTACGAAAGATCTTATTATACAATCAAAATTTTAATCGGAGACTTATCTCAATTCTCCCATGTAATGAATAATTAACATAGGTTAAATTATCTTAGGGTTCCACGCCAGAACTTCGCTGTTTTTTGCCAATGAATTATACACATTTTTTTGAATCGTTAACTTAATATACTCATTAATGGATGCCCAAAAAAAAATATAGTATGTTTGGGAAGTCTGTTGGGATAAATGAGTTTACAGATTTTGAGGTATTTTACGGATTTCAAAATGATTTTAATGAATTTCGAGATGATTTTTACAGATTTCGAGATAATTTTATATTGGAATGTATGCACCGTTTGGGAAACGGTGTTCCCAAACAAACACATACTCATTAATGAAGTACTATACAAGGTCTGGCTGAAAAAAAGGTACTCCCCAAACACTCAAAAACCATTAATAATGTAATTTTATATCATTTAAGATAAAATTCATCTAATATCTTTAGCTAATCATATAAAATCATTTAAAAAAATTCATGAAAACACTCCCTTACCATTTCCTGGCTAGGTTCGCATCAGCCTTTATATGTTCGTTCATTAGTTAGTGGTTAGTGCATGAACCATATATAACGTGTATTTTGAATCATTATGGAAGGAGAAAAAAACTCCTGTTCAAAATGTATTTCAAATCGCAACCTAAGACTCTTCAAGTTATGATTTAGTTATGAAAATTTGAAGTCGCGGTAAGTCGTGATTTAGGATATTTTAATTACTTTTTATCATTTTATTTTTCTAATTTTTCACAATATAAAATATATATCTATATTATTTAATGAAATTAATTTTTTTTAAGTCACTTTCTATTAAAAATCATTTTTACGACGTTTATTTAAATAAATTTTTATTTTTAAAAATGTATTACGGAGAAAATTCTTTTTTTAAACGGAATAAAAACTATTTTTTTTTCACGGTATTTTAAACGTGCTTCTTTATTCTTTTCTTTCTATTCAAAAGTGACAAAAATTGAAAAAAATGCTACCCTTACGGGAACACCGAGGACTGTCTCACCGAGACCTCCGGAGACAGTCGCGCGTAATATTCTTTTCTCGCGCGCACACAAATCCATTTAGAACAGTGAAATCACCGAAATGAGAAACGAGCCGGATTAAGTTAGAAGAATGAGGACTATAAGTGAATAGTACTGCTATAAATTACTGTAAAGTCTATCCTATCTTATCTATACCTCCTTATCCCTCAGACATTTACTCCTCTAGGCCTGCCAAATTTGATCCTGCATCTTTCCTCCTGTTCTTCATCGCCATAGCTGTTGTCGCAACGATCCAAACTCATTCATGGAGCTCAAACCGGGTTTGTCAGCACTGGTCACTGGAGGTGCCTCTGGAATCGGTATCATACATAAGATTCCCCATTGATTCTTCCTGATTCTATGGTGCTCTGATTTATTTTTAAAAATATATTTCCCTTTTTCTTTGCATCGATGGATTTGATATATCTTTGATTTTAAAATTGATTGTTTGTGCAGAAGTATGGTGCTTTGGTAATGTTTCAGTTCCAAAGGACAATTTTTTATAGTTTTATATAACTATATATTAAGTTTACATGACTCTGAACGTGTTCGGTGTTCAGATTATTATTGGTAACCGAGCTTCCAATCTCAATGTCATGATATCTTTCTTCTTCTTCCTTGGGTACGCTTGGGGTTTGACTTACGAACGATTAAATGTTCAAGGTGCTAATGATCAGTATAGGAACCAAATGGATGATAAGTAAGGAGAAAAGAAGGAAGCGAACGATTATGGAGCTAATGGGAGGATTAGTTTTGATACTTCCTTTTTGGACTTGCAACTACTGTAATAGACATATGAAAGATAACATGCGCTGATTTGACGTTCTATCTAGGGAAAATAGATTAGCTCGGGAGACGGGAGCCATTTCTGTTTTATAGATATCAAAACATCACGTCAGTTGACGCTTGATGCAGTTTAGTATATATCGTATCTGTGATTTAAATAATGCAATTCATGCCTAAACTGTACTTCTTCCTTTGGTTTACCTACAGGTAGAAGTCTTTGCTTAGCTCTTGCAAAGAAAGGCATATTTGTCACAATTGTTGATTACTCTGAAGAAAAGGGAAGAGAAATCGCATCCCTTGTCGAGAAAATTAACACTAAGTTCCATTCTGAGTTAGAACAGCCATCTGCTATTTTCTTGAAATGTGATGTGTCTAATACAAGTAAGTCAACAATTATGTGTGAGCAAGACATACATTACAAAACAACAGGAACAGTTTTATCCAAAGTAAAACGACGGCCTTCCCCTTTGTTCACCATGCTGGAAGTTGGGCTTGGTTATTTAAAGTTCCTTTTTAAGGATACTCATCAAGCCTGCTTTTTCTTTCAATTGCAGGTTTAGTATTAACAATCTGTGATAAAATACCATCGTATAAAGCGAAGACAAATTTTCACATGAAAGAAAGAGAAAAACATAGAATTCCATAATCTGGAGGGCATGTTTTTGTGCTCACCATTTTCCAACCATCACCAAACTGTGTAATTCATGCATGTCCTAAAAGTGAATCACGTTATTTTTTTCCCCTTTTATTTCTGATTATTTGAAAATACTTTAATTAACAACAGGGGATATTGCTGCTGCATTTGAGAAACATTCGTTGACATATGGAGGACTGGACATTTGTATCAACGGTGCAGGGATTGGCAATCCTGTACCGTTCAGTAAGGATAAAACAGATGGTTCCCACTCATGGAGATACGCTATTAATGTGAATTTGAATGCTGTTATTGATTGCACTCGCCTAGCAGTAAGCTTAATATAAGGCTTGGTTTTCCTTTATCCTCTACTTATAGACATTATTTTGCTTAAAGGTGCCAAAACAAAACTCAGTTCACAATGTGAAGGTGGAAAATTATGGACTGCATGCATAACTACACTATTTATTTCTTAAATGGATGAGAAAGGTCAAAGCCATTGATTATAAATGACATTAGCTACTTGCTGTTTGATAGATCAGAACCATGGAAGCAACCAAAAGGCCTGGTGTGATTATCAATATGGGTTCTGCTTCTGGTCTTTATCCAATGTACAATGATCCTATCTATTCTGCCTCCAAAGGTTTGCCACTTTACCAAATTTGACGAGATTTATTTATCAAGAACTTCCTTTTGAAGTTGGAAAACCAAATTTTTGCATAAAAAGGACCCTAAATAACTAATCAACAATTTCGACCATTATTAGCCAAACTATCAGTTAGGGGCCAATAATGACTTTTGTGATTAGTGATTTTATAACAATGCCAAGAAGAACAAGCTTTAGTAAGTATATTTTATCAATGTTGATTGTTAATTTCTCCAAATAAAATTAATGGGACTGGTTAATATAAAATGGGTCCTAAATAATGCATCATTCACTAAACTTGTCATGTAAGAGATTTTTATATATCTACTACCTTTCAAATTTAAACATAAAAATGACCGTGGCCTGCCATAGCTGGACAATTAGTTTTGACAAGCCTAATCCATGTTGAAAAACATCTTTACATAAAAGTTTTAGTTGTTAATTAAGGGTCAAAGAATAGCTTTTACATCTTTGTCCCTAAGATTTTGCATAGATTAGTGTATCAGTGCTTCCTGAAAAATAAGCATGTGCTCTTGCAGGCGGTGTTGTCATGTTTTCTAGATCACTGCATCCATACAAACGCCGTGGAATTCGTGTCAATGTGCTTTGCCCAGAGGTCATTGTTGTATTTGAAGATAAATGCTTATAGTTTATTTCTATAATTTTTAATCTGCGGAATGTTAACATTTTCCTTAGAATTCTTAAAATTAAATTCTGTCTATAATGGTTTAGCCACATCTTAAGTTTATATTTTTCTTTTTGATAAATCTACATGGTATCTGGTACTACCTTTATTAATTACGTAATGGGTATGATTGTGTACATAGCTTGCCTTTGGTGCTAAAGACATGGATTTTTAAAGGAAAATTTCCTAAGAGATTCAACAAACTCTACTATGTTTATAGGCTTTGTAGGCTTCTGTTACTATGTTCTGTTTTGACTTTTGAGCCTTTCTTATATATTCTGTTTCAAGATATTTTATTCTTCAGCTAGTTGTAGACTCTTTTGTTACTTCCTATAACTTGTGCAGTTTGTTCAAACTGATATGGGCACAAAGGTGGATTCTAAATTTGTTGGTTTGATGGGGGGCTTTGTACCTATGGAAATGGTCGTGAAAGGTATGTTTGTATATATTTTTTTGTTCTCTTAGATAGCTTTGCCAAAAGATGATGGTGACAAATGTCTGCAAGCTTGCCAAATCTCTATTCTTAGTAGACATCTGCTTCATGCATCGAAATCTTGTTGATTGGTTTTCTGTGAGCATCTTAATTGTCATCACACATGTGCTTCTTCTAAAATACTATAACACGCTTAAGGGTAACTGCTTCCTTGGTTGAAGATTATGTTTTTTATGTTAGTTTCTTGAATATGGGAGAGCCCCCAGATTCAATTATCAGTGACTATTTAAGAGCTTTTTACTGTTATATCTTATCTAAGTATTTTAACCTCTCAAGGTGCTTTTGAGCTTATTATTGATGAGAGCAAAGCTGGTTCATGCCTATGGATTACAAATCGCCGTGGATTTGAGTACTGGCCCACTCCATCTGAGGAAGAGAAGTACTTGATACGCTCTTCAAGTTTTCAGAGAAGATCTGAGTTCAAAGCTCCACCAATTAAACTTCCTGAGAATTTTGGGAAAATGTGCGTATTTCAATTCTTTCTCTGTCTTCTGCTGCGACCATAGATGCATGCATGCATGCATGCATACATACATACATATGGATTCACCTTACATGATCTAGCTCATTGATGAACCCTGAGTGATTTATGTTCTTCAGCGTATGCTTATTTCCATACATGCTTTTTCTAAAAAAAAAAGTTAAAAGTATCTTTTCTAGTGACTTAGTGAGGAAAAGATGCAATTGTAATTTGAGTTTGACCACATATATTTCTTGGTTAAACATGTATCATTTAATGGATCTGGTTAGTTGCTTATTGTTTGCAGAGTTGTCCACACCTTGACTCACAACTTTAGGAACGCTACCAGTATCTTGAGAACACCACTGAGGTTACCTGTCAAACCACATCATGTTCTCGTAAAATTGGTTTATGCCGGTGTAAATGCTAGTGATGTAAGTCACTATCTTTCTTAGAGGACTATTTTCCTGCTAGCGCTAGTGTACTATTAACAGCACCCAATAATGAATGGTTGTGAACAATGTTCTGGTTGTAAATGAGGTGATTATTCAAGTTGATAATGAATGGTTGTAAATAGAGGGGATAATGTTGATTTGTAGATTGTAACTCACTTTGTTATAACTCTCTTTGCATGTGTATCTAATAGACTAATGAATTCAGATATGCCTGATTTTGTTTACTTCTATTAGTTTAAATTTATACACAAGCTTGTTTTATCTTCATAGTCATAGTCCATCATTACAAAACGAAAAGGGTTTAACAGATTGGCCCAATGCATGAATACTTCAAATAATTTGCTTTGAAGAATGCATTGTTGCGGCCTTTATCAAAGGTCTTGATATCCTTGATTTATAGCTGAAGCTTGACAGTTGTAACAAAGTAATAGGTGTATATATTTTTAGAATGAATGCTATTGGGCTATAATTTCAGATGGGCTTATCATGGTTTGAGCATGTGAAGATTGATGATTCAGACTCCTTGTTTTGAATCTTAGTTGTTGTCTTGATATTGAGTTTTTACATGCATTTTCATCTCGAATTCTAACAAAAACAAGTTGTGATAGGTAAATTTCAGTTCAGGCCGCTATTTTACTGGCAAGGACAAAGATGTTGCTTCTCTTCTTCCATTTGATGCCGGATTTGAGGTTAAATATTATTCTAAGCATGTATTTCTTGATATATATACGCTTCGATGTTTTTCTTGTCATGTATTGATATGCACTTGTGCTTATCACATGCACTCGGGTTTTCTTGTTATACATGATATTCTTGTTATACATGATATTCTAGGCTGTAGGAATAATTGCAGCTATTGGGGATTCTGTGACTGACTTAAAAGTTGGCATGCCTTGTGCGCTCATGACTTACGGAGGGTATTCTGAAATGATAATGGTGAGCATTGCTTATCCTGGTTTGATCATTAAATTGATAATAGTGAGGTGATTTAAGCATACCTTGTTTATTTGGCCTAGATTCATTCAAAACATGCCCTTCCAGTTGCTAGACCAGATCCAGAAGTTGTTGCCATGCTTACTTCGGGACTAACTGCTTCAATTGCTCTTGAAAAGGTTCATTTATATAAGCTTATCTTCACGCTTATAAGATGCTCCGTGATGTACATTGATTAGTTGAGCACCTGATGTATTACACGATGTACATTCAAGAGCTCTTATGATATACTACCTTTTGTGCTGCTTATAATTAGTGCATTAAGTTATTCTGCCACTATTGGCTTGACCTAATAAGGGTTTCCTCTTGTGCATTGAATAGGCAGGGCATATGGATTCTGGAAAGGTTGTCCTTGTTACTGCTGCTGCTGGAGGAACTGGACAATTTGCTGTTCAGGTGCACATAAATTTGTTACCATTTGCTTTTCTTAATTTCATGTTTGCGTGCATTTATACTTTTTCATATAATGTGGTGGACGGCTGAGCCTGTGTTTTTATATTTTACACAAAACTCAGCCTACAGCCAATCTTCCTACACATTTGACTACTATGTTTCATGTTTCTAGACGAGATATTTTTTTTCCTCTTTAGCGGATAGTCATGAGATATTTAGTGCTTTGGGTTTTGTGCTTTTTCTTCTTTTCATGCACTACCTGTTCTTCAGTCTATTTTTTGAACCCTTAAAAAATTTTTCCTTGATTAATTGAATCTGAAGATGTCTGACCAATACTTTAAGAAATTTATGATTGTTTTTTTAATTATTGTATCAGTCGTGGTTTATATTTTCTTCCATTTCCAGTAAGTTTATTGGAACTAAATATGGAATCCTTTCTATGTCTGAGAAATAGAGTAGACATGACACAAAGTAATTAAACAGAGGCCTGGATCTCTTTTAAATAATTCATTAGTTCGATGCTTCACAGCTGATACAAATAAAATTCAATGGGTATATCTATCATATGTTCTTACACTATTTTGTTTTTTTTTTTGCGCAAAAATGAATATTGAACTTGTATTATGTCATGAAGATGGAGTTTCTAGTGCCCCTTATTTCGGTCGATTTCTTCAAGCCATGTTTAGTGCATTTCTGAACTATTTTTTTTTGTTATTTATCCAACTCTTATGGACTCATGTTATTGGTGATCTGGTGTGTCATGGCATTGTTAGTGGCCAACATGCCTTAGGATAGAACTGCAGGTACTTCATAACGTAATAGATAAATGTAGATGAAGATACTGTTTTGTGTAATGGAAACATTGAAAGTTAGTGGGATACTTTTTTATTGAAACGTTGCAGTCTAAAATTTCTATCTGATTTTTCTGTACATAATGTGTAACATCTTCTCAGTAATTTGGATTCTATGCAGCTTGCAAAATTAGGAGGAAACAAAGTGGTTGCAACTTGTGGAGGAGAGTCGAAAGCCAAGCTTCTAAAAGGATTGGGAGTTGACAGGGTCATAGACTATAGAAGTGAAGATATTAAAACTGTATACCTCAAGTCCCCTGAATTTTTTCCCTTTTATATTTTATTTCTCTTAACATTATTTGGTTACTATCATGGTTTTGCTTGATGATTTGATGACATTTTTGAAATTTTATTAATTAATTTATTTATGTGAAATGATATTGCTAACATTGAAACAACGCTTTTCACACGTTGTCCAAGATGTGTTGTAACCCACCAAAAAATTATGCAATACCTTAACTGCCCCAAAATTATAACTGATTCAATGTTTGTGGCTTTATTTTTCAGGTTCTGGCTAAAGAGTTCCCAAAAGGCGTTGACATCATCTATGAGTCTGTTGGTGGCGGCATGTTCAACTTGTGCTTGGATGCTTTAGCTGTCTATGGGCGACTCATTGTGATTGGAATGATTTCTCAGGTTCTTTGATATTCTGTCGTTTCCCCACCCTTGCAAATTCTCTTGTAACTACGTTATATTTGTCTTGTAATGTTTTTTTCTTGGAAGTTTTCCCCTTTTTCCTTTCAGATAATGTATATTCTTATCTTAATGCTTGAGTTTGTCATACTGTACTAGTGCACTATATGATGGTACTTGACATCTAGTTTAGTTACATGAAGTACTGGCTAGTGACTGATTGATTTGCTCAATCTTCTGGGTTAAAAGAGATGTGAATAAGCTTTTGGTCGGATTGGTCCGCATCTTTTATCTAATATATTTTTAGCCAGTTATAGTTATTACCTCGGAGTATTGAAATATTGAATTGAGCTGAGTTTAAAGAAAGTGTCCCTTTTCTTTTATTCTCCTGCCCATTCTGTATCAAAGTAATCGTTATGTATTATAAGAATTTGCGTCTCATTCATCTATACAATCAATAACAGATTGTATGAAGTCATCACCTAATTGTAGACCTTCAAAAGATGACACTAGGTTATAAATTGTAATAAGTTGTTTCTTTGTTGATGTGCTCTACGTTTTATAAATTTATCCATTTCATATTTTACACATCTGAATGGACTACCTTTTCTTTTTTTGGTGAAATCTGAATGGACAACTTTCTTTCCATGTTCATTGTTCCATTTATATCAGTATCAAGGAGAGCATGGTTGGAAGCCATCAAACTATCCAGGATTATGTGAAAAGATATTGGCAAAGAGCCAGACTGTGGTATGTGTTGATCATTGATTTGTATTCTAGTAGGTTGATGTTATTTTATTCTTTTTCTTTCTAATTTCTTCTTTCTTTTTTTTTAATATTGTTTTAAAAAAACTAACCTTTATAATTAGAATTGATTTTCATGTTTTTTTTCCGTTCATGTCAGTGAACCATTCCATTTAAGGTTGTTCTATCCTGACTTGAGCAATTTGAAAAACTTTGGCAAATAAGATGATTTAATACAAGTTCCAAATCCCATATTTGGCTTACCTATGGTTTTTCCACAACAATTTCAACATTTTCAGACTGGCTTTTTCCTGGTGCAATATAGTCGTTTGTGGCGACAACATCTTGACAGACTATTTGATCTGTACTCTGAGGGAAAGCTAAAGGTAATTTATGTGTATTTCATATCAGTGTATCATCTTGATCATTCATAAGCATCTGCATCTAGATCTTAAATTTCCAGGTGTTATCCTTCTAATTTTCGGTTTGTGCACATAGGTTGCTGTAGATCCAAAGAGATTTTTTGGCCTACAATCTGTTGCAGATGCCGTTGAGCATCTCCATTCAGGTCAAAGTGTTGGGAAGGTATTGACTAACTTATGAAATGAAATTTTACTTTCGTCCGTTTTACTGTCAAGTTCTCCGATAGAAACAAGGAGTGGATATTTATTATATCCTAGCACTTCTTCAGTTTTTTTTTAAAGTTAGTTTTATTTTAATTAGAGAACCTGGTTAAAATATTTAGGAAAATCATTTTGCAGGACTTCATACTTGCCCTCAATTTTTAATCTGGGACATGTGTATTTTTTTCTTAATTAAAGTATTGAACGTTACTCTGTTAATATTGTTAACCCTTGTAACTATATTACTTTGTTAGCACCATAGTTCTGTCCGGTACTAACGGTTCCAACAAAAATTAAGGGAGAAAAACTCATGTACTGAATTAAAAATTGAGGAAAAGTATAAATGCTTTAAAATGGTTTTCCAAATATTTATGAAACTTCACCAAGTTATTGCCAATAACTACTACTTATATGTACTTGTGTTACTATACAATCTAGCCCTAAACGCTCTTATCTTTTGGAATAAATCCTCCAGGTTGTTGTCTGTCTTGACCCATCTTTCCGTCATCAAGTGGCCAAATTATGACTCCTCGAGGATTATACTATTGTTTGATCGATTTCAAATGTAGAATTGTGAATTGAAGGAGGTGGAATGAAAATCGCCCACCAACTTTGCAGCTCAAATATGCTCCTGAACTGTAATGAAGATTGGTTCTGCACTTGCAAATTTCCTTTCTGTTCAGATTCAATATAATATATTTTGGTCTTTATTTCGAGTTTACTCTGGCATTGTGCAATAGATAATAATAAATGTTATGTAAGAACTTCTCGACAAACCAACAATTAAGAACTCTGGTATTCAATTCTTCATTTTATATTCATTTCTTTAACGGCCAGATACTCCAGCCTACACAAATGAAGTATTTATTCAGTAGCAAGACATCATGCGGTGCGTTAACTAATCATGTAGGTATACCATGCAGTACAGCTTTTAGTTGGGATACATGTAATTATAATATCAGAGACTTGTTGGCAGCTTTCTAAAAGAATCAGTCAGACACTTGGGGTTGAACTTTGAAGTAACGATTTCGTCATCCTCCGTAAGAGTCGAATATGATTTACTCACATGACTTGGTCATCTTGAAATAAAGCCTTTGATACAGAGTTACTTGTTTGACTCTCATCAACCCTGTAATGGTCATCATCTACCTTTCTTGTCCATGAAGATGAACGTTTGTTACCTGTCAATGGGGTCTCGCATACTCTGTCATAGCTTGCCCTCTCCCGCTTCTTATTCCTTGTTGGCAGCTTTCTAAAAGAATCTGACTTGAGTTTTGCAGCCATCTGCTTTGGGGCCCAAAGTTTCTGCAAATCAGGAATGCAACTTGTGAAAGATGAAAATCTTCTAGCTCTTTCTCTCTTCTTCTTGGCTTCTACAATTTTTGGATCCTCCTGTTGCTTATTTCTTTCAAGGCTTCCATTTGCATTCTTAAGGAGCTGAAAGGGTTCATTTTCTGACGACATTGGACCACTACTACTTACATGATTTTCACCCATCTCATCCCTGTCGGCCTTTCCATTCCAGGATTTGTTGCTGTCTTCGCTGATGAGAAAATGATTGGGGGTTTCATCGTTTTCGGCAAACAGCAATAGGTCCATCTTGTCGTAGATTTCATGAACCGCATCTCCAAGGGAATGAGAATACCTGAAATTCCAAACTCTTCAAGATCGCATGTCTAATGGATTTTCATTTTTCCTTCACCACTTTATGCATTTTCAACTGACTTTTATTGTTGCAAAGTTTTGCTCATTTGGAAGACAGCGGAAGTTCAGTTGCAACATTGAGGGTGAATTAAAGACAATTAGTGATAAGATAAAAGGTATTTCACACTAGTGTGTCATGTTTTAGTCATGTTTTGCCAATGGCCCTTTATCCTGTTGGCACAAAAGCATAGCAGAGCAACAACCAGACAAGATATATTTTAGAATAAATGCGCAAAACGACAAGCCTGAGCTATGAATCCAACTCCAGAGAGAAGCTAAAGCCTTTTTATCCTTGCATTAAGAAACAATGAATTACTTTACGAAAGAAGCATCAATGGACATCTATAAAATCTATCAACCTTGGGATACAAACATGTACCTGCTTTTTATGATCTTTGCCACATAATTATCGAGGTTCCAATCACCAAAGAATCCCCCTTCCATATGGCACTGAATATTCTCCAGAAGAAGGCAGATTTGCTTCACCATCTTCTGTTTGCTAGATTCTTCAACTTCACTTCCAACATCAGATTGTAAGATTTCCATCCGAAACAAAATCTGCAGTTCATATCTTTTACTAATTAAGGTAGAACATGGAAACAAAAGAAGCCAAAACTATACTAACAACGAAACATAAACTGCATCTCAATACATGTACAAATTACGCAAAATGTT
>JANTPZ010110272.1:0-46893 GCA_025593235.1 Vachellia pachyceras | reverse complement strand
TTTGGTTACAAAACCTCGGTTTGAAATCTAGGTTTCCTCTTTCATACTTTTTTTCTTCTTTCTCTTTCATCTTTCCTACTTTTTCTTTTTTTCTCTTTCCTCTTTCATTCATTTCCTTTTTCTTACTTTTTCTTTCTTCTCTTTCTTCTTTCATATTTTTCATTCCTTTTCTTTCATCTTTCTTACCCATTTTTTTGCCTTGAAATCCGTAAAAGTTAATAACTTCCCAAACATAAATCATTTTTCAAAATCTAGGTGTTGCCTCGGAACTGTAAAAGCTATTTTCCAAAATATATTCTACAAAACATTGGTTTTGCTTCGAAATCTGTAAAAGTTATTTTCAAAATATATTCTACAATTCATTTTTCTTTCATCTTTCCTACTTTTTCTTTTTTTCTCTTTCCTCTTTCATTCATTTCCTTTTTCTTACTTTTTCTTTCTTCTCTTTCTTCTTTCATACTTTTCATTCCTTTTCTTTCATCTTTCTTACCCAATTTTTTGCCTTGAAATCCGTAAAAGTTAATAACTTCCCAAACATAAATCACTTTTCAAAACCTAGGTGTTGCCTCGGAATCTGTAAAAGCTATTTTCCAAAATATATTTTACAAAACATTGGTTTTGCTTCGAAATCTGTAAAAGTTATTTTCAAAATATATTCTACAATTCATTTTTCTTTCATCTTTCCTACTTTTTCTTTTTTTCTCTTTCCTCTTTCATTCATTTCCTTTTTCTTACTTTTTCTTTCTTCTCTTTCTTCTTTCATACTTTTCATTCCTTTTCTTTCATCTTTCTTACCCAATTTTTTGCTTTGAAATCCGTAAAAGTTAATAACTTCCCAAACATAAATCACTTTTCAAAACCTAGGTGTTGCCTCGGAATCTGTAAAAGCTATTTTCCAAAATATATTCTACAAAATATTGGTTTTGCTTCGAAATCTGTAAAAGTTATTTTCAAAATAGCTTACAAACAAGCCCTATGTAAATTGGTGACAAACATGTAAACTAGGATAGTAAACTCGTAAGAGTTTACTTTTGTCAATAAATAGTTATTAAAAGTATATAATTAAATAATTGAAAATAAAAATGTAATTATTTGATTAAATATATTTAAAATTCAAATATTTGAAATAAAAAAAATTTCAATTACAATACTCAACAGCAAAATTTTTATGAAGTTTATATAGGAAGGCACTGATCATAATTAATTCATAAAGGAACAAAATTAGCACGAGCTAAAGATTAAAATAATATGATTTTGTAAAGTAGAAATGTAAAAACGATAAAGTCAGTGGTAAACTCGTGAGTTTAATGAATTTGCAGTTATTGCAAGTTTAAAAGTTAGTTGACATGTTTTTATTTAGTAAAACCATAAAAATGGTAACTTCAGGCAATCAACTGTGAATTTGACAAAAATGCTCATGTCCTCGGCAATATTTTAGTTCTAGCAAATGATTTGATAGAAATCCAGCAAATTAAAGTAACGAGTAATATCGCAATAATTGTTGGTTACTTAACATGAATTGCATTAAATCCATTTATTTCATTATTTCTCAAACTTGGGTTTACACCTTCACATGCACATATGGTTAAGCTAGTACTGGATGTTGCACAAGCTGGAGCACCTAAAAATGCAGCTTTTGACTTTTTCTGGATCTGCAATCACAAAAGCATCAAGGTTATAAATTGATCTATGTATATATTTTCTTTCAATTTGTCAACATATCTAGTAAATTAAATTACTTTAAAATAAATTCTTTTTGTCATCATGACTCGTTTATCTTAATTAATTTTTTTATTATCATCAATGATATAATTAATCATATACCCTACATCTTTTTTTTTTGGTTACCATCAATGATATAATTAATCATATACCCTATATCTTCTGTTAAAATACCTGGACTATAGCTTTATTTCAATCCCTTATTGAGAAGCAGTTAATTAAAAACAAGCATAACTTTTCTCTCTCTCCCAGATTTCGTGTGATGCATGTGGATTTTAGTTTTGGTGGGTACGTACCAGAGTTGACATGAGGACACATGAGGTATCAGGAATAGACTTCCCATGTTTGCATTTCCCCAAACCCAAGGCTCCACACCAAAGCTGGTCTCTCGCATCACATCTTGAGTAGCATTCTCCATAGCAGGCTTCCAATGGGCTTACTTTTTCCGTAACATCTGTCACGGCGGCCGCCGCCGTCATCGTTATCATCATCGTCGCTATGAGAAGCATTCTGACCATTTCTCTTGTTGCAGACATTCTCCTTCCATATCGTCTCTCCATTTTTGTGCTTAGTTGCTTCTCTCTGTGTGTAATGCAGGGGAAAACTAATGTGTGTGTGGTTCCATATATTATAGGAAGAGGATGGTTTCATGGAGCATTTATGAATGGATGGCACTTGGCAATTGAAGCTTGTGCTTTAGAAACCAGTTAGTGATGTCATCGTATCGGATGCTAATTTGCATATTATGCTCATTCTCTTAAAGTTGTTTGTTTTCTTTTTCAACTTTCATTTATGGAAGGAGAAATTAATGAATGCACTTAAATACTCCATCTTTAAAAAAAAAATACTTTTTTAAACACTTACATATACTTTATAAGAAACACTAATTAAACATGAGATTTGACAAGTTTCTTTTTATATGAGAGATTGATAAAGCTTGTGCTTTCTAAGCTAGTAATTAATGCCATCAGATATCAAAATGCTAATTTTCATTTAATGCTGATACTCTTAAAGTTGTTTATTTCCTTTTTTTTTTTCACTTTTCATTTAAGGAAGCAGAAACTGCACCTGTACGAGTACGGCTATACTTGTTTCAAGGTAATCATATTATTTTAATTAATTCTCGTGTTCTCTTTTAACCACACATTCTGCTTCTTCCATATAAATGAGAGTATTTTTAAAATAAGTTACATTTTGTGTATATTTATTGCCTCCAACTAATTATAATTAAAATTTTCTGATTCAATTAATTATTTCTTATGAAAAGCAACGCAGAGTACTCCACTTGTGTTTATTTGAATTTTTATTTTGTCCCTAATTATATGTCGCATTCTCAAGATATAATTATTACTTAGTTTCAATAATACCTAATGGCATTAAATAGATTTAAAATATCATGACATTAAAAACGAACTCTTAAACATTGCTACAAAGATTTGCTTCTCTCCTTAGTCTCTGTTTTTTCATCCATGAACTATAATAGGGAAGGAGAAAGCGTTGGTTTTAAATCCTTTTTAATCTGAAATATTTTATCATTTTAAGTCATGTTTGGTGCAGTAATTATTTTTCTTCCTATTTCGCCATTGTAATTAAGAGTAGTATGTTCCACCATAATAAAAATAATGTAATAATTTAACGTGTCTAAGAAGCATAATAATGAAAAGTATTGCAATCTTTTTTAAAAAATAAATAAATATAGCAAGTTAACCAATCTTCAACTCTTTGCCTCGGTATGTATGAATTCAGTTAAATACAAATTATATTTTGAAACGATGGATTTTCAATCTTTTTAACATGCATGCCCTATTATGATCTTCCTTGCTCTAGATCTCTACTTTTCTATTTTCTCCTACTCTGCAAACGTTCCCTCAGTTTGGTTCTAGCTCACTTTCTTTAGTCTTTTTAACGACTTTTTATATGTATATTCTAACTTTATTAATAGAATTTGATCTTCTCATCAAAAAAAGACCAAAAAAGAAAGCTGGTCCTTTTTGCACATTTTCGTGAGGATTTTTTTATTTAAAGTCTCATACCACATTTTTGAAGGATTAGTTTTTAGAAAGTGATTTCACACAATTTAAGATAAATATATATGAGAAATTTTATCTTGACTTACATGAAAGTGCTTCTAGAAATTTAATAAATACAAAAATTCAAACCTAAATTCATTACGGTATGAACTAAAGGCCAGCATACTCTAGCTTATTTCATTACTAGAAAAAAAAATCATTGTGAGGTTGCAGAAGGAATGCAATCATTAAAAAAATGAAAAAAGTGAGCAAAATTCTTAAATCATATAAAAAAATGATAAAAAGTGAGCAAAATTCTTAAATCATATTCCACATTAAAATGTATCATCGCATACTACTTGTTATCAAAACTTTTGGCAATTATATTCTTTCATTGACATCTCTTGGTAATTTTCCTTCTTCATTATCATGTCCTTTAATGCAAGCAAACAGTGACTGTCATGCTAGGAGAATGTTATAACCTCACATTGGAGGATCCAGATCAAAGTATGCATAGATTATTGGAAACATGAAACATGGTTGAATTTCAAAAGCAATAAATTAAATTAGAAGGAAGGGTGGGGAAAAATTATCTTACTATGTAATTATTATTAGAAAGACATGATACGGTTTGAAGGGCTTGAACGACATCGTCTCAAAACGGAAACAAGATTCTGGGGAAATAATCTTTATTTTTGCTATAAAAATCCGCGCCTCAATCCAAAAGAATATCAAATAATCAAACATTTTTAGGACCAATATGGTCCTAGAAATTGACCAATAAATAAATCATCATTAGCTCAGTTTTCTTCCTTCAAATGGAACAAGCCTATCGAGGTAAGAAGAATCCTCAGAAGAATGCTATGTAATATAACATGGCAAAATGTAACTGACCCTACGCTATACTGTTTATACCGTTATACCACGGGCAAGATGATAAAATTCGGCATTCTAAAACCACAATACCAGGAAATAGGAACAACTGATCTCCACAATCTCAAGCATGGCCTCCGTGACTAAAACCTGCATTTTAAATTTAATTAAACAAAAATGATAGCATAAACCCACAAAAAAGGGAAAATTAAAAGGGTTCCATGCATCAATCCAAAGACATGCGATGACGTAGTGTTCTCAAGGATCCTATCCATCTGCTCTATATTTCTATAAGTTAAATATTTATCCGCACATAGTAATATATTCCAGACAGAAAAAAACAATATGATTTTGTGCTTGTACGAGCGTTTGGATAAGTAGTAAGAAAAATAGATTTCCTAGAATTACGATTTACAATCATTGATTATGAGAAGCTCCTTTGAATATCTTTGGCTAAAACGAAGGTTTTAGCACAAAAATAGATTTTAGCATGAAGAGAGGTATTTAGATCATATTTAATAAATCCAAGGTTTAGGCATATATAATTGATTATATATTAATGATCCATTATTATTTTTAATTGAAACTGATGGCCATTTTTGTTGATGAAAATATATTTTATTATGACTTCCCATATTATGTAAGCAAACAGTACTAAATTGAATGAATTTTTCGAGTGGAATCTAGTATGATGTGTTCTCTTACCTCATATACATCTACAGAAGCTGGAACCGACTGTCTTGATGAGGCCTAGTGATGTGGAGTGAGCACTGTCAACAACAGAAAAAACAAAGTTAAGATTGAAGAAACAACAAATTCAATCGCATTAAAATAGAAATAGGTATGCCTTTTAAGTCAAATCATCATTTAAAGGTCAATAATCTAATGAGTGGACAGTCACAAGACAGCCTAAAAAGGAAACAGTAGGAAGCAATTAAACGAAAGAAAATAAAGGCTTGTTCAGGAGAAACCTAATTTAACCAAATGGTGACAGAATCATTATGGATTGATCAGGAATTTCATGAATCTACAATGGATCAAAGAGAAGAAAAGCATTTGAATGAACAATAAAAAGTTGGTCAAAGCCAGCTTAAAACTTGGCCAATATATAATTTATAGACATGGAAATATCTTGATATAACTGATCTTAGGCAGCAGCCAGACTTACAACAAAGGTTTAGCATCGGTCAAATCCAGTTGATTGATTACGCTGAACAGATTAATCAACTATATGAGTGATGCATACTTAGCAGCCAATTTTTACTTATCACAAGCCAAATAATTGCAAAATTTTATGAAAAATTAAATAGGAGTTATTGAGAGTTGAGCAGGGATTCCCTACTTTTCATTGGACATAATTTTATAGATGCCTAATTCCCAAACAAACTAATAGCGGGTGAAGTATGGGAAAAGGCATCAAGAATAGGTGTGGCTTAGGTGGTAAAGGTAGTCACAGTAATTAGCAAGGTGTCAAAATGGGAGCTAGAGTCGGCACTTCAGAAACAATTAATCACCAGAGACAAAATTTGGATTTTCAACACTGCCCCAACAAATTGCTTTTAGGTTGACGGGGCTCCTTCATTATTCGTACCCCACTCTTCATCAGCCTCGTTGCCATTGACGAGTACTGCACCATCCTCATTGCCATTAACGAGTACTGCACCATCTGTAGAATCAGCATCCACCACAACTGCCTCCTCTCCATTCTGTTCCTCCTGCTTTTCCTCTGCGTTGAGCTCTTCTTCATTCTGTTCAACCAACTGTAAATGACAACAAATTAAACAAAACAACACTCTAAGATCAACTCTAAAATCTGTGGAAATCTTAAGTTCTACACAACAACAACAAAAATAAAAACATATTACTTCTTATTTACTTCATGAATTTTACTTTATTCTTGTGGACTAATTCATTCGAGTTTATCTCTTCAAGTAGTATACCTCAGGATTAGAAACTCCATTCTCAAGAAGCTCCTCCTCATCTTCAATCTGCATGTTTCTGAAAGCATCAACAAGGGTAACATATGACTTTCCAGCGTGCCTGACATACTCCTCTGCAGGCGGGTAAACACCCCTAATATACCAAGGGAAAAAAACACAAAAAATTAAACACAATTCTTATTATTCTGAAATGTTTTGAAAAAGAACTGACACAACCAAATACAAGAATTGAGCACTCCCACACTCTAACCTTGTCTCTGCAGCTTTTGATTCAACAGCAACTGCAACTTGCCAGTCTTCAAACAAATTAGGATACTCCTCAGGATCAGCCAATGACTCAGCAGCTTTGGGGCTAACCTGCTCATAAAAGAATTGACATATATATCCAGGAAATATATTAGTTGTCGTGAGCCAACAAGTCTTCTGTCCAGATGTGAAGACTAATTGTAGAAATGCTTGAGAATAAATTCTACTCGCAATAACAAGTGACATTTAGGGAATTTCACTGCACAAAAAATACAATATATATGAATTAAAAATTACCTTGTGGAGGTCTTTTCTCCAAATTGCTACTATCTCTGAGACCTTGCTTGGGAGATAAGACCGTGCCATTAAAGCAGCTTCAGGAATCCGATTGCTGCAATGTAAAACCACATTCTAACTGAACTTATTCCTTGTGCTAGTAGTTTATGGAAGCAAAGGGAACAACTATACAAGATTACCTCTCTACCAACAGTTGAAGGCAGTCTTCAAGTTTACCCAACATGAACATGCAAAGGAATGCAACATTGTTCTTCCCTTGATCTTTAGCAAGGGTTGCAAGATTTGATATTCCCTCAGCATCTCCTAAAGAAGAATATAGCAGTAACAATCCACTTAAATCCATTGCATTCTTTAAACATTCTTCAGCCATTTCTAACTGCAAGAACAGAAAAAATAGTGAGCTGCAGTAAAATAGAAATTCCCAACAAGCATCATACACTAATTATACATTAGAATGAGTATCTAAAATTGAAAGCAACTGAACAGAACTTGTCAGCAAAAATTTCATCCAAACTACATTTTTGGTCTTGTTCGTATGAACTTTTTCACGAAAAAATCACACTCGCAAAATTTTACAATGCAAGCTTAAGCTTTTCAAAGCAATCAGAAATTGAGAATCTGCAAAAAAGCAGATTTATGGTTATTTTGGGAAGCTACTTTGAGTAGGTTCCGAAAATAATCAGAAATAATAAATGAGGGGAATGTTCATAAAAATACTGGATATACAAAGATGTAATAAAATTTGAAAATAAATAAATAATAAATCATTTTTTATAAACAGAGAGAGACACAGATATCATAAAATCTGAAAATTACTAAATAATAAATTACATTTATGATACAATCAAATGCAAAATAGTTTCTGCCTTTTATAATTCCTAGGCAATGAATCTCTTCTCACAATATCGCATCACACAAACAAGCCCTTAAGAATGCAATTTACCCAAGCATTGGAGTCAAAAAACAGTGCCAACTCATTTCACTTAAACAATACCTTTCCAGTAGACATGGCCAATTCTCCCAACTGCTTCCATTTAGACTCACTTTGAACTTCCGTTGCAATACTCTGCAAAAAGAATATAAAGGTTATATGAATCAAGATATAAAGTGAAAAATCAAATTTCCACAAGGACAACAAAATTGTGCCAGCTTAACAGTTTTATACGTTTATATATAATATCATTGAATGCATATTGCATGTGGATGAACTTACCTTTGCCACCTCCAGTCTCCCAAGCTGCATGGCTAACTCAAATCTGAAGTCAGGATCAGTTGCTACTTCAAGAGCATCCTCTATCATCCCTCGTGCCTCCAGGAAACGAGCCACACTATCATTTGATCACATTCACAATTATAACACATGCCATTTGGCCACCAAATTTTAAATCTAAGGAAATGATAGGCACCATCATTTTGCATGAAAGCAAGGAAAACGCAGCATCATATTATACAAGCTAATTATTGAGGTTTGGAATCATTAAAAGTAAGGAAAGCAAAAATGTGATAATGTACAGAATCGATACTATACGTTCACATAGCTCTGTGTTAAAACTTTTGCAATCATATATAACATGCACTTCGATTTTCTAGCAATTTGGCAAATTCATAAGGGGATTATCATGTAATAGAGAACATCTGCATTGATTTGCATAAAGTGGCGTATAAAGAATGGTAATTATCTCCTTTTACATGGTTTTATGAAGCAAGATTGTGTTGCTTAAAGCATTTTTATTTTCCTAAATCAATGTAATTTCCCACAAAAAAGAAATTGTTCAACCCCCCATGGCCAAAAAAAAAAAAAAACTGAAGTATATAAGGATCACTGATAGCCTCACAGAGTCATACCTATTATGGTGCTCTTTAGGAATTGAAGGTAGAACTTCATTGGCCCTACCCAAATCACCACGCATTACGAGAGTCTTGTACTCAATCAAGCTCAGAAGCAATGTGTATGCGATGACACTAAAGAAAATAAAAAAAAATTAGAAATAGTCAACATGACTAGTAGATGCACCTTTAAATAAAAAACAAAAGGTCCACTAACTTGAACTCTTTGTCTATCAGATAGACCCGACTTTGGCTGGCAAGATAACCCAACAAGTACATAGGGTGATCCAAATGAAACATTGTAGTTACCTAAATCAAAATATTAAATACCAAGAGGCTTAATAAGATTCATGAAGTTCTGAATGAAAACATGCACTGCTTTCAATCATAGAAGGAACAAACTTAATACCTCACCACCAACACAGTAATTAAGCCTCCAAGCGGAGTTGTTGTAAATAAAACAATCTCCAACCCAGATGCCTGTCCTAACCCGTTCATTTATTTCATGAAGGAGCTCAAATGCATCTTCCACCCCTAGCTCATCGACAGGTCTTCCACCATCCAAATATGATGCAACTATATCACGCTGCAATGGTGAAATGTTACAATGTTTATAGTGGGTTGTATCAAATTATGGCAAACATATTGGGATTTTGGACAATAATCTTTGGAGAAAGGCTGCTATCACAATAAAATAAAGTCATCAGACTATTAGAATCCTCACATTGTACTTCAGAATGTAGAATGACGTATCACTAGCAATTGTCACTAGATCACCACTATCAGCCCAGTAGAGATTCTGTCAACAGAAGATAAACAAACAAAATAAAACTATAAATAGAAGAAGGTAGGAAAAAATAGAAATGATTAATCATATAATGGAACCACCTACTTTCACATTAACATCAATGCGACGGATTAACCTGCATTCACTCCAATCATAAAAACAAATGAAATCATTTGAGCACATTGCTAATAAGATGCCACCAAATATTCGTTCAGCAGAAAAAGTTGGTCGAATACTCTTCTTTTCCTGAAATCCATTCAAAAAGTTGTTTGATTTAGCAAATATCTAACACGATTGCTCATTAAATTTTCCAATAAAATGGGCTAGAACCACAGCAGGAAATGTACTGGTACTATTGGCAACAGAAGCAAACATGCTTGTCAGGTTGTTCAGCCATAATGGTTCACTTGAGAACAAATGGCTAGCTTAATTTTATCAAGACCTAATTATCAAAAACATTAGAAGAATAGAAAAATCTAGTATGCTATCTTCATTTCAGAAATTAACAAGAAATTATTGGTTCATTCAATCTAATTTAAGGAATTACAAACCTGGAAATTTTTTGTGAAAATTTTTATCTTTGATGTACTTTCTCTGACAGCATATTCTCCGTCTGAAGACCAAACAATTTCCAGTGCAGAGCCAAATGACTTATTTCTCCATGCCAATGAAGTGTATATAATATACTCACCATCTCCACATACAACAACAAACCTCCCATTTGGATTGTGCTTTAAACTCTGAAATAATATTAGTTGATGACAAGTTAACCACCACATACATAAAGAAACAAATAACTGGCAACTGAATACTGCACATGAAAAAAATCAGCATAAAGCTCATTTTATTCAAAGAATATTGAAGACAACACAAGAACCATTCCCACCACCCATAAAATAAGGCAAGTTATAGAGATCACTTTCATTGCCCTTGAAGTACAATGCCTAGCATCAAATAAAATAGCCTATGTATGTTTGAACCAATTTTTATCTGTATCAACAATCCTAGATTGCATTCAGACCGTAGATCTAGAAAATAGTGTCCAAGGAAATAATTATACATAGAGGCCCTCACCCTTGTATAAGTATCTCATTAAAAGAATACAAGTCTCTATCTCAACCGATCACTCCTTGATCATTCTTTGAAGTCATTTTAAAACAGAATGACGACTGGGGAAAGAAACTGAGAAGCATCTCATAAGAATGCAGTCTAATATAAAATCATGATTCCAACTCACTTGAGGGTAGAGATCACAGGTACCCAACTCCTTAACAGCCAAAGGTAATCTTTCTCCATCGGCAACCTGAGAAGCAAAGTAATTGTATGCCACTCAGATATAAAACTCTGTACCCAACTAACATTTTAAGAGTTTAGCAAGCATGTTTTGTGTAAAGTAAAGAAAATTGATAGGTACCCAAGCAATTTGAAGAACCCTACCCAAAAAGCTAGAGTTTGGGGAAGAAAACCAAAGGTTTAAGTACCCCATCAAGCAACCCATATTACCCGATGTGGGACTTTGCCCATACAAAGTCCCTATCAAAAATCAATATAGCCAAATTAAAAAAAAACAATACGATCAAATGCATTCAAATTTGAAACAGCAAACATTACATCAAAAAGGTCAAGGATACAAGGTCTAATTTTTTAAAAGCATTGTGGCTTCAGAAAAAAGGGAGGGGGGATTCCACGTCAATGAAATAGGATTAAAAAAGGAGATGAAATGGCGATATATGAACTAAATTACGCAGTTATTCCTTGCTATCTATCGAAAAGGGTAAATTAAAGACATTGCAATCAGGTTGCAAGAGATTCACTGCAGAGTCGCAAACTTTATGCAACCTCACTACACCTCCAAAACCTAGAATCATTAAAATCAATGGGTATTGCATAACTCCAAGGATTCCTGTGAATAGACACAGACAAAAAAAAGATTTGAATATATAATTTAATATTCTAAAATTTGAAGTTCCAATTGATATGGAATCATGCAAATTAAATCAGAAATAACATAATCATGATAATCATACTTTTCACTTTTTCTTCACATATTTAGAAAGGTAGAAATGAGATCAAACCTCCACATCTGCTCCTACACTCTTTATATTGACGGTCTGAATTTCATTGTGTTTAGCCCAGATAATTTTCCCACTATTGTCCATGCTGGCCACAGGCACTTCACGACCCAGTTTGACCATAATAGTTCCCTCATCATAGCCAAGCGCAACCCTATGGAGGAAGTTTTTATATTCAATGTCATGAGGGACAAATTAAAAGAGACCCTTTGCAGCTTAAACATAAGAAAAAGTAGAGGAGAATGTCTGTTGATGGAAAGATAGAAGCAAACAGGTTTTGTGATACATAGTTTCTCAAATCAGCTATCAAACATGCTGACTTCATAAAGAAGACTTGACACCATCATCCCACTCTACATAATTGCATGCCCAAGAAAAAAAGTTCATTTAAGAAACTACAGGCAAGAAGACTCACCGACGTGAACTTTTAACATATCCGATAGCCCAAACTCTTTCAAGACCATAATTCAATGTGTTCTCGAGTCTGCAAGTGAATCAGATCAACATAAAATATTAAAATCAATGGCCAAAATATCAAGAACAATCTAATTTTAAATGAGTATAACATCTTATGAAGTACTCCAAAGCAAGCAAAAAAATTTAGAAAAATAAAAAAAGAAGAATGGACAACACTGTCCAATTAGGAAGTCTCAAATTCAAAGCAGTCTCAAGTAAAAATCCAATCTAGACATTTATATTCACCCAATTAAGAAATGAACAATTTCAAAAAATAATAAAAGTGGCAAAAAGTAGCATATGAAGAAGGCACTGCAATGTCATGATGTTCAGAACCAAAAGACAGCCTGGCTTAAAGACTCATCCTCCATTAAAAGTCTACCAACACTGCATTGTCCAAGTCCATGGCAATAATAAAGAAGAAAAACTAATGCGTTCTATGTTTTTTTTTTTTAAATTGTTAAGAAAGTGATCACATGGGAGCAAAAATAAGTGAATGTGCATATTATCAAATATTACCTATAAGTTGTTGAATGCCATATTCGCACTGTACCATCCTCTGAACCAGTGATAATTATAGGAAGATCAGGATGAAAGCATACAGCAGATACATTGTGCGTGTGACCTTCTAGAGTCTGGACACAACTTTTGGTTTGATAGTCCCATACCTGTTTCATAGATTTAATCAATGAAACAATTTCCGCTTCATCGCTCATACATATCATATATCACAGTTCTATAGACAAGTAAATCAAAGATAAAAACAAAAAAAAAATCAGAAAATGAATACAACCTTAGCAGTGTGATCATCAGAACCAGTAATCAGATAAGGCTTGTCACCACCTGTAAAGTAATCAACACAATTCACTCCTTTCTGATGAGCATCCAATGTAAAATTGGGGTCAGGAGAGCCAAGATTCCAAATCTGGAAAGAGAAGATGGGAGCATTAAATCATACAAGCATGGATTTTAATAAAGTATATGCAGAAAATAACATTCAACAAGAGCACTAATATACCTTTGTGGTACGATCTAGAGATGCACTGGCAAATGTATTGGTGTCTTTAGGATTAAATGTCACTTGCATGACATAATGCGAATGTCCCTCAAATATCTGAGTACATACCCAACCTTTGTCCCAATCCCAAAGCTTTATGAGCATATCATCAGATGATGACAGCACATAAGGGAGGGTAGGGTGAACTGCTACACACCTTATGTAATCTGTATGCGCTTCAAATACTTTAACTTTATCCATTGTGTTGTAATTATATACACGAATAAACATATCATCTGCTCCAGCAACAACCCACTGCTTGCGTGCAATAAACTTGGCTGACCTTACTGCAAAATCACCCGGTAATTTAGCCCTAAAGCAGTCTTCTTGAAGCAAGAAAAATTCAAATAAAAGGTATTCCTTTGGACCAGTCAATAAAAATATGGTAAAAATCAATATAAGAGAATATGTACCTGGCAACTCAGTGACCTCAAATGACTTTGACATGGTCTGAAATAGCAGCAAAGGCATTTCTTTTAAGTGCATATTTTACAAGAAATTCCCGTAAAATTGATATACGTCCATTTATGGTAGACAGGCTACTGAATTACTTTAACATATATAGAGGAGAAATTTTAAAACAGGAAACTGAAATCTCTTAACACCAATCACTCATGTGGCACACATTAGAAGCCATACAAAAACATAATTTTATGGAAATTTCAAAACCCATTTCAATCCAAATAATCACTGGAAGGCCTTTTTATTTTACGATTAAAACACAATGTATAAGCTATAAATATACAGTAACGACAATTATTTTGTTGATCATGTTCAATATCTGCTTCACATATTGAATCAAACTCCATCTTAATTCATTCAAGATGTTCAATCATCTTGTAGAACCAACTCTTTAAGTGCTGAGGAATGCATGATTGTGTATTTGGCATACGCTATACTATACATGGGGATAGGTTGCCTGTCCCCAAACTATGACCATAATAATGAAACTCAATTCTTAAATGTCAATTTCTATAAAATGTCAACAAACACAAACCTCGGATTATTATGAATGTTAGTACATGTTTCTTTTTTGGTGAACAAATATTAATTCATGTTAAAAGAAACGTTTTAATCATTAAAAGAAAACATGAGTTCATCTTGTAAGTAAATGTAAATGATGAAACTGATTAAAGGAATTGAAGTAATACATCAAAATCAGAATTCACAATTGCTGAAGTACATGTAAGCAATATACAGTATTCAATTAAAATTTCACATACCTGAGACTGGTAGTTATAAATGCAGACAGTTCCTGAGTATAAACTTGCTAGAATCCTACATTAATTCATTGTATCACATAATTCAGAAGTACGTTCAATACTCCAACCCGTAACCATGAACCAATAAGTCTTCAAATATTGAATAAGATCTAGAGTAGGGCCCAATAACAAAAATTGCAATAAATGAAAAAATACTCTGAATTCCGCATTGGAGTAATAATAATTGATAGAACATGCAGCCGCCTCCACAGAAAAAAATAATTAATTTTTATTGACAAGCAAAGAAGAAAGAATGAAGAACTACCATGGTTCTGTTGGATGTAGATCCACGGATTTTACTCTTTCTGATCTTTGCGCAAGCTTTCTCTGATCGAGAAATGGCAAAAAAAAGTGAGCTAAGTACTCAGAAAGCTAAACAATTAGAGTGTGCTTGGATGCTGAGAAATTTTTAAGTGAATAAAGATCATAGATGACAAGTCAATCAAGCATTTCCCAGAAACCAAACACATCTTCAAGGAAACAAGCGCCAAGTATCTCATAGGTATTGAATGAATCAGTAGGCGAAATGTGAGTACCTTGATCTCGAGTCTGAGAGGCTGCAAATGCACGTAAAAAGAAAAAAAAACACACAAAAGTTAATGTAGAATTCGCCGTTAGTTCCCATTGGAGTAAAAAAACCAATAAACTAGGAATGAATTAAAGACATGATTGGAAAATATCAACTCGGAGCGAATTCGCTCCAGATCTAGGATGTTCAGAAATTCAGAATGAAGAAGGGCCTGAAAAAGATTAGATCAAAGACAAAGCTCACCATTTTTATAGATTAGAGAGTAACTAGCTTCGGAAGAGAACAAATCCTCAGAGATCAGATACCGAATTAGACAAAGCCAATATAGATCGAGCTCAGAGAGACAGGGGAGACAAATTTTTGTATTGCGAGACTGAACTGTACAAATATTACGTGGGAAGCAAAACGGAGCGAGCGGGCGGGCGAGCAAGCGGGCTGTGCTTTGCCGCAAAGGATTAAATTTACGAAAATGCCACTTCTGTAACATTGTTCTACTCAGATCAATGGTTAGTCAGACCAATGTGACAAAATGAACGGCGGAGATTCAGTCGTTAAACAGACATATGGTGAAAGGTTGCCACGGTGGCTTCGCGGGCCCCGCAATTGTCCTAGGGATACGTTGGGCACCTAATGCCAAGTTTAAAATTGTATATGGAGTTCTGGACTATGGAGTCAAGAAATTATGAATTTACAGCCGCTTGGTTGTGAATGTAAGACTTCGTGAACGTGAGGTTGAAAATAGCTTTTATAAATTTTAAGGTAAAATTTAGGTTTTGGAGAATAGATTTTGGAAAATAGCTTTTACAGATTCCGAGGCAAAATTTAGGTTTTGAAAAGTAATTTATGTTTGGGAAGTTATTAGCTTTTACGGATTCCGAGTCAAAAAAGTGGGTAAGAAAGAGGAAAGAGAAAGAAAGAAAAATTAGGAAAAAGGAAAGATGAAAAAGTAGGAAAGAGAAAACCTAGGTTTCAAACTGAGATTTTGTAACTAAAACAGCTCTTGGGAAAAAAATTTTACTTGGACAAAATCTCAGTTTTGAAACCAAACGTAAGTTATAGAATTGGTTTCCAAACAAACCCTTTATTTAACTGCCCAAGTGAGGGCACCAATGGAAGCAAAGACTTTATTTAACTTATTAGATTATATTAAAAAATTAATTAATGTGACATTTTTTCTAAAATATCTTATTCTATCTCTCATCATCTCTCTTACTTGATTTTTGATAAAAATTATTAATGGAGGTAATTTAAATAAATCAATGGAAATCAACTTTATATTTAGATCAAGATTAACTCCTCAAGTATGTCCTACATTAAGGATCAAAGCAATACTCCTCTGGTACTTTGGTCCTGTATATTTATATAGTAAAGAAAGAATATTTATTTTTGTTCTTTTAATAAGTCACCATTTGAATGTACAATTTTATAATTAATTTATTGTGTGTTAATTTTGTTATAATGAGTTATAATAGATATCAAATAGGCATAAAGTTAAAAAGTTGTTAAATTTTAAGGTGAAATTTATGAGACTTAGGTTTTCCTTCTCCATGAAACACATAGAAAATAATTTATAAATAAGATTAGAGAAATATTATGCCAGTAACGATTTTAACTTTAAAATCAAAACATATTACAAGGTTTAGTTTTTTTAAATATTAGATTCAATATAAGAGTTTTTTTTTGGCCATTTTGGGATAGATTAAAGAAATTAAAAATTACTTAATTATAAAAAAATATTATGAAATATTTATGTGTATTATTAGATTATATATCAATTTATAAACTAAACAAATTAATTTTAAGAAAAAATAATAAATATACCAGATAATTAACTTTCTTTTTTTCCAAGATAATTAGCTTTCTTAACTTCTTAAAAAAGTCAATTAATTCTTATATTAAGAAGATAAAATAGTATTTGAAATCTATTAATTTTAAATAAAATTTTAATTTTTTATCTTTGATGAATGGGTAACTTTTTTTATGGTTTTTAAGATTGCTTATAATTTTAAGGCCATTTAACTTCAGGAGAACTTAAAATTGCGATTGTATGTGCTCTTAAAGAGTTATATGATTCCTTCTTGTCATTTTAGGTAATTTTTTTATTAACACCAAAATTTATCACAATGACTTGCCTTTTATCTTCATTTGTGATTCCCTTTACTAAAGTATTTCAAAACGGCCAACTCTGTTGGATGAGATTTTTTTTAGCAAGAATTTTCATTTGTAACAAATGAACAAGTCTTACCGTGATTATTAAATCTAACTTTCTTATTTTTGTCTTGAAGGTTCATGCTCAAGAAGTGGATGCTTTTACAATAATGAAGAAATGCTTATTAAGCAGTATCGATATTTAATATAAACACTAGTTAACTTTTTCATAAAAATTAAAAAAATTACTTTAAATTATATATTCTGAAATACTTATATTTATCATTAGATTATATATTATTCTATAAGTTAGTCAGATTAGTTTTTTAAAAAAAATTATAAGTATATCAATTTATTTAACTCTATTAACCTCTTTAAAAAAATCAACTGGGCTTATATTAAATATTGAACGTGCGTGGTAATTAATAAACACAATATATGACTGCACATTACAACATAAACACACGCGTTAATGAATGGAATGCATTAAATAAAGTAACTCTCATACATGGTGAACAACTCACATCACAAAGCACAACTTGCCCTAACTATGAACAAGTGCACCAAAGTATATTTCTTAAACATTACATCGTAGTTATTATACAGGAAGTTTATTTATTTTCTTATTTATATCTACTGAAATACGCTTCACCTAAAATGAAAAAGAAAAATAAAACACAGAGATGGACACAAAAAGGTTGACCTCACTTTTAATAATGTGAATCTTACATAGTGAGAACCCACCTTTTTATGTCTGTCTCTATATATACTTTAAGCTCAGTATACTTTAAAAGATTCAAATCAGTCTTATAGTCTTTGGCTAAAAGTCTCATAAAAGTGATTTTTTTCCCTCCTTTCAATGTCATCCTTGCTAGTCTTGTTTAATTTGGCAGCATGAAGGTGTTGAGAAGAGCAATAAATCTTCACTATGATGAATCCTTTGTCGCAACCAAAAGCAAGCCTGTAGGAAGAATTGAAATGTTCAAAAAAAAAAACTTAGTGATGATGTGATTAATCAGTAACAATATTAACTTTTGAGTTCTGTATATTCTTTTGCCTTAGTCAAAGAAATGTTCAAAAAAAAAAATTGCTTACTTGATCCTTTCTTGTATCCAACCAATACTTATACTCCATGCTCTCTCTAGACCAAAGTTTAATGTGGTTAAAAGCCTGCAAGTCAATGGTAACAATTAATTATACGTTCATATAGAGTGGCTCGTAAGGTTTTAACCCTGGGTCATTCAAAAATGTGGGCCATAAAAAACAACCAATGTCACAATTTGGAGAAACTGCTGTGATCGCAAGTATAAAGAGAGGGTTTGTCTTAAAATACTATTGAACTTATAAATTTCACTTCATTTATGAGGTTTTCTGATGTGAAACTCATAACAATGACCTGGTCGGGCAAGTTGTCACATAATCAAAAACCAAAATAAAAGGGAAAGAGAGATAGATTAATTATGAGCTGAGTTACCTAAAAGTGGTAGCATCCCATATTTTAACAGATATGAATATTTACCTGAATCTTATAATTCTTAATATAAATTCTACTTTATAATTCAATTTGTTTATTAAAATGAATCTTATGTACTAATGACAGGATGAAGTATTAATGCATTCATTCGTCCATTATGAAACCACAATTTAAATATGCCTTTTCTTGGTAAGCTTGTTTTCATTAATATTATCGACTCAACCTTTATAAGAAAACGAAAGGTAAAAAAGAAAAACATACACACGAAACCTCATGATCTTGAACTAACATGATGGTCAGTTGCTCCATTTTTATTAATTCAGGGTTAAAATTGTTGGTAAAACCCGCAAAAATCAATAAAAAGAACACATGGTTCCAATTGTGTTTACAGATGCTATTCTTAAGAGTTATTTTGTAACCTTATAAAGAAATTAGGAAGTTGTACTCCTTAAGATTAAAAAACCTTATTGTAAAGATACAAAGTAACAGAACTAGCGGTATGCAATCAAGAGATGAAAGACTTTGGTCTCCATGATTCCCTTTTCTTCTTATGCCTCTCATTTTTGTATTTCTACATGTTTATTTAAATGAAACGGATGTGAGGAATTCATAGACATTGAAGAGATACTTTAAAGCGGTATCACTTGAAGCAATATACGTTTTCAATTAAAAGTTATAATGATATATTAGATTCGTTAAACTTTATAAGTTATTAATTCATGAAACAACATAATTAAATTTCTTAATTTATAAAGATATGACTTTCCAAAGTATATTTCTCCATTTTAAAATATTCTAATAATATTTGGAAAGACTCCTTTTTTAACATGCCCATACACAATATTTCCAACAAAAATTGAACACACAAATATTTTCGGTTCCGCAAAAAAAATATTTCAAGGTCAAACATTTACCCTATTTTTTTAGGGGGGAGAGAGAGTCTACAAAACAATTTCCAATACAAGAATTGGGTACGTTTGGGAAAGTGGTAGAGAAGTGATTTTACCATTTACAAGGTAAATATGTGAAGGAGATTATCTTATTTTACGAAAAAGAATACTGTTGAACGTGCGTTTGAGGTGTTCAAAAGTTTTGACAAACACCCATCTCCCTCCGGATTGCTTCAAACATTTTGTAATGTAACTTATATTTAGCGTGAAAGAAGCATTTCAGTATTACAATATGAGTTATATAATGAAAATAGAAAGCACAGGAGCAATTGAATTATTATTTTTATTAAATAAAGAACTACTTATAGTTTATCTATTATTTGTATTAGTGTTAGTAAATCATATTCACGTAAATTGAGATAAAACTCCTCTACATACTTATCCCATAGACTGTAAAGCATATTGAAAAATTAGTTTCTACCGTTAATTCAAATGGACACATAAATTTAATAATAAAAAGCCAAAAGCACACCGGTTTATAACACCTTTGGAAGGAAATAAAAAAAATGATAATCTATATACGTATACTTCAATATGTACAAAACGATAATATATTCATATCATAGTTGAGTACGACATGAACCCTTTCTTGTTCCACATCGCCGAGAAAATTATGATTGAAAAACGAAATCTCAATCCAAATAAATATTAATTTGTGGTTTCTAGACGTTCATTAATTATAGTTGAGTACGCAGTGGACCCTTCCTTATTCCACATAACGACTATTATGTGACTCAATTCCCATCGAGTTTCTTATTGATAGGGATGCTTAATCTATGCAATTTATGTGTCTCTTTCAATCCAAACTGCACAGCCAACCTTGGACGAATTCACTTTTCTTGCTTTATAAGGAAGAGAATTTTTTTTTTTGAGTACGTACACGCATGTGGTTACACATAGAGAAATTGATCTTATGATCTACTATCTTATCGACGTAAAAGAGACGGAAAACAAAAACTAAAATAAGTCTAGTAGACTTGCCAACCATGTTTGGATGGGTAAATCAAAAACAGATGTTTGGATGTCAAGTTAGGCATAGATTCTTCCTTTGGTTTTCTTTACATTGATCTGAAAAATTATCAACGTATGTCAAGTTAGGCAAAACTCGGCTCTGAGTAAATCTAGTAGACTTGCCAACCATGTTTGGATGGCCAGTAAAACAGACGGAAAACAAAAACTACAGATGAACAAAGAATAAGAAATGAATTTTCCTTGTTTGATTAGCAAGAAAAAAAATAAGAAGAAAGGAAAAGTGGATGATAATCAGAATGAAATTAATGGTGTCCAAAAAAGAAAGAAAAACTTCGTCTGCAACGAATCTGTCCTTAGGATTTTTCATTAGGTTTCGATCCAACGAATGGGATGATTTTGTCGCGGATCTTCAACAACTTGTTCATCAATTCATTGAATCCCTTGCGGCCACAAATTAACTACATACACAATGCAATGAGAAATAGAAAAGAAAGATAAAATGAGTGTATAAAAATAGAATAGAATAAATATGTCAAAATTACATCTTTGGCCAATTAACTTTGTATATTAAGTTTTTGTTCAATCCTTTAATTAATTTTATAAAGTATGTTAGTGTTCTATCCTTAACACTGCTAGTTTGATGATAATAATTTTTTTTTGGATAAGGCTGACAGTGTTAGAGTCACAGTACTGACAAATTACTTTATAAAATTAATGGCCAAAATAAAACATTGAATAATGTTAAAGGAGTAAACATAGTGCTTGTTTGGGAACACTGTTTTCTAAACGGTGCACACATTTTAATATAAAATCATCTTGAAATCTGTAAAAACCATCTTGAAATTCATTAAAATCATCTCGAAATCCATAAAACTATCTTGAAATCCATAAAATACCTCAAAATCTGTAAACTCATTTCTCTCAACGGACTTCCCAAACACACACATACACTTTTACCTAAATAAGAAATCTCCAACTGTTGCATGCATAACTCTTTTCTATTAGAAGGTCTTGTTTGTTTAACTCACAAGTTATTGACTTGTTAATATCTATCTCACTGGTGCTTAATATGAGATCAAGTTGACTAATATATATGGGTTAAAAAACTAAATAAATTACTTTAGAGTTTTTATATCTATCATTTTTTTCTAAATTAATTACATGATTTATTATTGATATATATTCTAATAATATATATATATATATATATATAAGCATTTGAGAGATGTCATATAATATGTGCTATAATTATGTACATTGTGAGGACGAATGAATTGGGATTTTGGGAAATGATATTCCAAAGAGAGAATGAAGTGTTACTATCAAAAGAGAACATTTTGGTTTCTAGCTACCCAAAAAAACAGAGAATGTTTTGGAGTAAAAAAGAGTGATAAGGGATTAGTACTGGTGGGGATATATGGAATCAATTTTATGACTAGTCCAAGGGATTCTGAAAGCACTAAATTAAGATCTATCAGTGGCCAAATTATTTGATGGGATAGTAACATTAATATTAATAATATAATGTTCCTTTTTAATCCCTTTATTAGCTGCTATGTCCAGATGTTGTTCTTCCAATGGTGACTTTAGATTTCTTTCCTCTTTATAAAAAAAAAAGATAAGGATTTAGATGAGCACTCCATTAATTGCCGACCCTTATTATTATATAGTAACCATGAAACGCGAGAGATTCTTATAGATTAATTGTCGAGCGATAGATTGAAAATTTAAACACAAGGAGTTGTATGGAATAACTTTTTTATAAGATAGATTCAGCATGGTAAACATAGAATGAAATTGATTATTAAAAACACTTGCACAAGCATATCCCATATGCTTTTTAATAGACATATTACCAAACATGGATAAGATACCCGTTCATGACCCAATTATTAGGGGTTGAAAAAGGTCAGGCGGCCTATCAGGGACCTATGACCTGGTCTGTAAAAGCCTGTACAAATCAGGCTTTTACAAGCCCAGACCACAGGACAGGCCGTCTGGAAAGCCTGTTTTAAAAATAGGCCCAGGCTGCTTGGCAAGTCTGTTTGGCCTGTCAGGTGGCATAGGCCTTTTTTTTAAAAAAATTATTATTATTATTATTATTATTATACATTTGATTTATTTTTTATTAGGTGACAGAATAAGAAAAATCATTTTGAATATTTGATTTTTTTATTGGGTATGCTTTATCTTATTACTGTTGAACAATTGTTGCAATGATAGATATTTCATGTTTGTTAAGTTGTTGTATTATTGGGTTGTACCTTGTTGATGTTATATTATTTACATATCTCATTCCATTTTGTTGCTTATTTGGAATCAACCTCCATAATTTCATTTTTTCTTATATGAAATCTGGTTTTGTTTGGCAAAAAAAAAAAAAGAAACCTGGTTTAACATTGGTAAAAAAAGAAATCTGATTTAACAGGCATGCATACAGGCAACAGGTCAGGCCTAAAACAGACCCAAGCTCAGACAACAAAATTGGCATGTACAGGCCAGGCCAGATTCCCCCAAACAGGTCAGGCCTGTTTGGAGTGGAGTCTACCCTGTTTCCACCTCCACCAATTATATATCTTAATTACTTGTTCCTGATTATACTTTAATTTATTAATATAATTTCCACCCAATTTATCAACAACCAAAAAGTTACTTAACATATCTAACTATAAATTAGTTATAGGGATTTAAATGTATCCAAGGATGTCAAGAAATGCATCCAAGTATACTAGTTGGGGTTAACTGTAGTAATCAAGAAGATCAATCGCCAAGTATTTCTTGACTTGTAAGTTCCATGTGTAAGAGTTTATATCCATAGAGAATATAGAGCATAACTAGATTATATCCCGTTGCATGAGGAGCATTTAATCTTATTGTGTTAAATGGTAGAAATAATTTAGCTTCACTGTAATTCATTCAAAATGTGTCCAGGTAATATTAAGGGCTTGTTTGGAAACTCATTCTGAAACCTAGGTTTGATTTCAAAACCTAGGTTTTACCTCAAAACTGAGGTTTTGTCCAAGCAAAATTTTTTTCCCAAAATCTATTTTGGGTACAAAATATCGGTTTGAAACCTAGGTTTTCTCTTTCATACTTTTTCCTATTTTTTCTACTTTTTCATCTTTCCTCTTTCCTACTTTTTTCCTTATTTCTCTTTCCCCTTTTCTACTTTTTTTCTTCTTTCTCTTTCCTCTTTCCTACTTTTTCTTTCTTCTCTTTCCTACTTTTCATTCTTTCTCTTTCCTCTTTCATCTCTTTCCCCTTTCCTACTTTTTCTTTCTTCTCTTTCCTACTTTTCATTCTTTCTCTTTCCTCTTTCATACCCACTTTTTTGCCTCGGAATCCGTAAAAGCTAATAACTTCCCAAATATAAATCACTTTTCAAAATCTAGATTTTGCTTCGAAATCTATAAATACTATTTTCCACAATCTATTCTCCAAAACCTAAATTTTACCTCTGAATATGTAAAAGCTATTTTTAAAATCATATCCAACCAAACTTTAAATGTACAATCCGTTGTTATTTATCAATGCATGGTAAACATGAATGACTCAAATTTGATGGCATGAAATTAAAGGAACATTTAACCACCAATGTGAATCAAACTTGCCTCAGAAAATTTCTTCTGGGTATTCAATTTCTATTCCCAATCTTCCAATGGGCTCCTCAGTACAATCTCAAGTTTCTTCGTTGTGATAGTCTCACCATTGCAAGCTTGGCCATCCCTCAGGCCCCAAAAACATTCCTCACTCACTCTCTCTCTCTCTCTCTCTCTTATTCATCGCTTTCTAAATCCATTATTAGTTTTCATTTTTTGCAGTTGAATTTTATCCTTCATGGTGGTTTAGTACCCTCACATGTCTCATTCCTCTGAAAACTACTAATGTAGCTTCCCCTATTTTAATGTGCGGTGCTCTGTTTCAACAAAGCCGTGTTTCTGAACTGATTGTTGACATCATGTTGGTTCTCTGTAGGGAATAACTAATGCGAAGCTAGCAAATTTGCCACCCATAATTGGACTGTGTTAGTATCCTCTGTTTCCTAGATAGCATTTGTGTTAGAGATTGTGTGTTAATATATTTGGTGAATCTGTCATCCTAAGTTATGTTTATGAATGTCATCATGCAGATTCTAGTTTTGTTCCTCCATTGATATATTCTTTGCTTGGGAGCTCTAGACATCTTGCCTTTGGCCCTGTTTCAATTGCTTCTTTGGTTATGGGATCAATGTTAAGCGAATCTGTTTCATATAGTCAAGATCCAATTCTCTATCTCAAATTGGCCGTTACTGCCACCTTCTTTGCTGGTGTATTCCAAGCTTCTCTGGGTATATTAAGGTATTCAATATTTGCTTCCTCTGTTTTCTTTTTTTAATTTGTATCGTCAAAAAATGACGGGAACTTAGGGGTATAATATGTCTAATCACCAACAATCTATTGGTCAAGGGCTTGAGGGGATAAACGGCTTTTAGGAGATAATACAAGTTCAAATCCCAAAAAACATACTTTATGAAGAGATGAAAACCTTTTACACTCATAAGTTTTCAAAAGAAATTAGTTTCAAGTTTAAAGTAGTTTTAAGATTTCTTTAACCAAATAGAAAATTGCTTCTTCTATAGTAGTAACTATTTTTATATGGATAATTTTTCATATCTCACTTGTGTACCCATCATGAGATCTTTGTAGTCATGACTCGTTTTTTTTTGGTTATTTTTCAATACCCTGATAAGTCATGGCTATAAGGTTACTTGTAAAACATGTAAGGATAAAGTCAGAAGTGGAGTTAGGTAGGCAAAACTATAGAAATGGTCAACTCTTTAAGGATAACCAGCTAATGCACACTTATATAGTACTATAAGATTTATAGTTTAAACATAGCTAAAGTATGCCTAATTTTCAACCATGTATGAATAGCCCTTGGCATATATAAAACTTGATACGAAACCCTGTAAGCTTTTAAATTTGTACAAATAATGTCACCATTAATTGATCTGTCATTTTACTAAGAGTACAATGCAATAAGAGATTTATTGTTTACACTTAAAATGAGGGAATATTTCCCAAAAAAAAACTTGTTGTGACTTGAAAACTTGTGTTTGATGAAACGACTGTCCAGATTAGGAGTCATAATTGATTTCCTCTCAAAAGCTATGCTGCTTGGTTTCATGGCGGGTGCAGCCATCATTGTGTCACTTCAACAGCTTAAAGGGATACTTCGAATTGTTCACTTCACAAACCAGATGCAAATAGTTCCTGTTTTGACCTCTGGATTCAAATACAGAAGCGAGGTATATATATCAATATATAACACTTCGGTGTTGAATCAAATTGTTCAACATGTTTCTAATTTTTATAACCTATAAAGTTTATTGTTCAATTTTACCTTGAAAGTTTTCATGTAGAAGCTAAGAGTATTTAGAAGCTTTTTCTTATCAATATTGCACTGAAAATGTTAAAAATGGAGTAAAGTCACACTAACTATTAAAAAACTTGCCTAGACTATTACAAAAATTTTCATTGACTAGGGCAATATTATTTTTTTTTTTACTGATGTAAGAAACAACTCTTATGCACAAACTTTCGGAAAAAAATTAGATCTCAACAGTAAAAAAAAGTAGGTGGAGAGATGCACCAAAACTTTCAGTAAGGATACACTGGACTTTTAGGAGTAAAGTTAAATTTAAGAAATCATGATTATGCTATGGAATTGTGAGCCGAAAGTAAGCTAAATTCTAGATATGTTTTACTCTATAATTTATATTGGAGAATCAAATTCTGTTTTCCCCCTCCAGGAGAATCCAGTGATCTTTGATTCTCTAGGTTTTTTTCCCAACAAGTTCAGAAGAAAAGAGTCAGCTTTCAAAGAAAGTTATATTTTAATACTATATGTGCTAATTTACAAAGAATGTTTCATTAAAGTATATGTGCATCGTGTTCAGTGGTCATGGCAAACCATTTCCCTGGGACTTGGCTTCCTGACCTTTCTGCTGACAACAAGACACATTGTAAGTTTCTACAAATATACAGTGTGTAAAATATACAATGTTATATTTTATTTTTTTTGTTATTATTTAGCCTCTCAAAATTTGAACTTTTGAATCATTGAAACAGAGCTTGAAGAAACCAAAACTGTTATGGGTTTCAGCAGCAGCCCCATTGACATTCTATCAACACTTTTGGTGTTCTGTCTCAGACATAAAGTTCGTGAAATTGCAATTGCAAGAAAGCACTATTTATTTAGGATTTTTGGCATTAAAAAATATATAAAACTCTGATCTTTTCTTCTTTTCTTTTCCCTAATGGCAGATTGGCCACCTGCCAAAGGGCATTGATCCACCATCATCAAACGTGTTATACTTCAGTGGTCCATATTTAGCACTTGCTATCAAAACTGGGATTGTTACTGCAATATTGTCTCTCACTGTAATGTCTATACCCCGAAACTTTTTGAATGTTCTTTAAAAAATTTCTGATAAAACACACAGACTACAACATTTAATCTTCTGTCTCAGGAAGGAATAGCAGTGGAAAGAACATTTGCTACACTTTACAACTACCAAGTGGATGGAAACAAAGAAATGATGGCCATTGGTCTTATGAACATGGTTGGCTCTTGTTCTTCATGTTATGTCACAACAGGTAACAATTTCGATCTTCCATACACACACACACAACCAGTTGAATCTGATGGAGACCTAGTAGTATGGGATGCTTAATGGAGGTTTGAATGGGTTGGTTTTCTCACCTCAACAACTATCTTTTAGACAAGTAGGTACCCATCAAAATCTTAGTGCTTGTTTAGTTTCACATTGGAGACTACCAAAACCTAAAATAAAAAACACTCAGTTATCTTGAAATCACCGGCAATGTTTGAGAAAATCTCCTTTCTGATATGTAAAAAAAAAATAAAACTTGCAGGATCTTTCTCTCGATTGGCCGTTAATGTCAATGCTGGAGCACGGACAACAGTTTCAAACATAATCATGGCTTCAGCTGTTCTAGTGACACTTTTATTTCTCATGCCGCTATTTTATTACACGCCAAACGTCGTCTTAGCAGCCATTATAGTCTCTGCTGTAATTGGACTGAGATTTTCAAGCTGCATATAAATTGTGGAAGGTTGACAAGATTGACTTCTTAGCTTGTTTATGTTCCTTCTGTGGTGTGGTGTTCATCTCAGTGCCTTTAGGCCTTGGCATAGCAGTAAGTTTTTCTAAATCCATTTTAGATTAACTAAAAACTGTCAGAAATATGAGAACATGTATTGACTCATTGGCTTGATCAATTTGTTCAGGTGGGAATATCAGTCTTCAAGATCCTACTTCATGTGTCTAGACCAAACACTGGTTTTGGGAAACATACCAGGAACACAGATATATCATATCCTAAACCAATACAAAGAAGCTTCAAGGATTCCTTCATTTCTCATTCTAGCTATTCAGTCACCCGTTTACTTTGCTAATTCAACTTACCTGCAAGAAAGGTAGAAGGGAAAAGACTAATTGTATAGAACTTTAAAGTTTAGTACATTGGGGATATACTTTCTCTCTTTAGCAATTCTGATAAAGAACTTGTCCTGTTTTGGAATACTGAGATGGGTACGAGAAGAGGAAGAGCGTGCGAAAACAAACAAAGGAAGTACATTGAAGTTCTTAATTTTAGACATGACAGGCATATATGTCATGGACTAAGATGGTTATGCCTTTGTATCCCCTAAATTGACTTTTCCTAAATAGTGGATGGAAGAGAATAGAAGAGAAGAGATAGATACATAATATTATCTCCCATTATCGGTATCAGAGCTAGTTCACAAGTTGAATTTAGTTATAAATATAAGATATCAATTCACTTTATTTCTCAAATTTAAAACATTTTTCCTCTAAACTATATATATATATATATATATTAATTACACATATTAAAGTGATTTCCATCCAACTATAGTTATAAGAAAATATTTTAGAAAAATCAACTCATATTTATTACAAATAAAAATTAGCCATCTAATTTCTATATTAAGCACCACAGAGAATGGTGGGCACCCACGTGTTAGAAGTGGGGCTTACTTTCATGTGTCTATTTCTGTCTACTAGGGTTATTTGGACTAACCGTATTATTTTATCAGCTGTTACAGCCATAGACACAAGCGGGATAGACACACTATGTGAACTTAGAAAGATGCTGGAGAAAATATCAATTCAGGCATAGATAATACAGCATATCATATCTGAGGTACAGTGGATATATAAAAAGATAGACAAAATTTCACACTAAGTAGTTATTATGGTTGGAAAATATTATGCAGCTTGTGTTGGCAAATCCAGTTGGGAATGTGATGGAGAAGTTAACACGAGTCAAAAGTTTTGGAATGTTTTGAGGAGAAAGGACTTTATCTCACTGTGGCAGAAGCTGTGGCAGCCATTTCAATTCCTTGAGAAGCTCAGCCTCTTTGTTCCATTGATGGCTTATAAAGAGATACATTGATGATAGCTGACTAACATGTTTAGTCTGTTGGGTCTCTCTTATGTGACAAATTCTGAGAATCTCAAAAAGTGTGTGGGTTTGTTTGTGTGGGAGAGGCCAAGTCTTGTGGTTGAGGGGTGATTCTTCTTTGTTGGTCAAAAGAAAAGAGCATCCAAAGGTCAAGTGAGATATTTGTAGGACTTCATTGTTCCTGTGTAAATTTTGGAAGATATGTGAATCTACGATCTCAAACTAATTCTTTGGCTCAAGCCTAGCTTCAAATATTTTATAGATTTAAAATAAAGGGAAACTATATTTTATCTCTGTAAATCAAAACAAAATTACAAAATTAACCCATGAATTAACAACGTGACAGAATTTTAATTTCAACAATTATTTAAATCTGGCTGCAAAATTGAGATTAAAATAATCCTTTCAATCATTAATATAAAAATTAGAAAATTAATTTACAGGTATTAAAAAATTAATTTAGTTAGTTATTTGTAATAGTTGTATGGTTCCTGTGGGTTGAGCAACCCTTTACCAAGAGAACTAATTTTTATTGACAAAAAAAATACTACCTTCATTCTTTAATATAATAACGAGTTAACTTTTGTTAGGGAAGTTAAATACCTTACTTCGTATTTATGTTTATCATTTAACTTCATTAATTTTTGTTAGGGAAGTTAACTTTTAGTTTGAAATAGTGTATTTAACTTCATTAATTTTTTCAATAAAAGTCAATTGACTCTTATATTAAGGAATTGATATAATATTACTTTTAATCATATATGTTAACCCCATTAACTATATTCAATCAAGGCAGATACTTTAAATAAAAATTATAAATTTGGGAAGTTAATTAAATTAATGTCTTATATTTAATTTAGGATGAATATATGATTAAAAATATTTAATTTAATCATATTTGATTAAAAGAATCAAATAAACAAGAAAAGATCATGCATATGACATTTTGTATTTTTAAATCAATAGAATTAAAACAATAAGTAAGAATAGAGAAATAAATCACTTCAGTAGAATTAAATTAACTGAATTTGTTCACTTTGAAACTTAACATGCTTAATATAGTTACTAAACACAAAAATACATAATTAAATCAATTTTGAGAAATTAATGCACATTAAAATTAATTAAGGAATAAATAGGAAGAAAGCATTAAAATTTAGTGTTATAATTAGGTATTAATCAAGACACCCACCCCAAGATAATTCAGTTTTGTTTATTCGCCTTTCAACAGCACCAGCTAATGTGGGATCTCAAGCACATGAAGGGAATGACAGCCCTTGGTTGAGAAGGGGGAAAAAGATTTTATAAGAAGAAAAATATTGTTGGGGGAAAATAGAGAGAAAACCCACCAAATCGGATCAAACCAACCGTGGATTAAATCATATAAACATGTAAAAGAAAGACCAGCCATGTTCTTTTTTCTTTTGGGGATAGTCACATAATACCAGTGCACATATTAACATATGCTTTTAAGATCTCAAAATGGATCAGAAAACTCACAAAAGAAAAGGAAAATTACAAAACAAAAAAAAAGGAGAAAAATAATTACTTACATTAGAGTTTTCAGAGTTTCTTGAAAAATGGTGTACTAATCTAGTGGGATTTTCTGTGTTTGGCTGTCTAAGAAACTAAGGAAGAATACAGGTTAGAGAGAGTAATTCTTCCAGTAACATGAATAATCATGCAATTCATGGGCCTTATCTAGGAGGGCGTCCAGGTTCATAGCGTAGAGATACGTGCAGTTATGATCCCCGACCACGACAATTCTTGACTTCAACCGACTGTCAATCAAACATCTGCAAGGAACTCAGTTAAATCAAATCGCAGGTAAAACAAGCATATATTTAGCAAAACATGAAACTGATTGCTTGCCAATGCATCATTGCATCTATATGTATCCAAATAATCTTTTATGTTCAAGAGGAAGAAAGTATTGCAAAACAAAACTACAAATTAAACAACATTAGTTCAGTTAGATTAGAGAGAAAGAAAAACAGTTTTCAGTGACAAAACAAAGTTGAAATGAGCTTTAACATTGCAAAAATGTTCAGACTAAGTAACAACAAAAATTTCAAAGGTAGAAACAAATTAAAATAAGAGGGACGGTGGCCATACAAAAAAGGGTCTATGGACAGTGTATTCAATACATCATACTGATATAAAATCCTTTTTTATTTAATAACCCAACTGATATAATTATATTTAGTTAATGAAGGAGCATTTACCATCAAAATAAGCAGAGTTTTGCCAAGGACTTCCCAGCCCAAGTCCAGTTCTAATATGTTCATAAATTTAATACCAAACACACCTAACAGACCCAACCTGAAGAAGCATAACAAGATTGGGTCAGGTATCTTAGGGTGCAGGGTCAAGAAATTTTGACCCAACTTATTGTTTGGCCATAACCCTATTCAAACCTGACACTGTTACAACCAAATATAATACTACAAAACAAATAAATGGCATTTATTAGACAACATATTTATGTGCATAACCAGGTCTTCAAATGGCGCACACATCAATTAATCAGCCATATAAATCAACAAAACCACGCCAGCCACACAGCCTTAAATGACAAAGTTCTTACTGGAACGTAATCGTATTGGGATCTCCTGGAGCTCACGTCTGATGCACAAATATTCACCTAATAATGCCATCACAGCGATTCCAGTACCATGCACAACCCACCAAGTGATGGAAGATGGCCAGCCTCCGTACACAATGCATATAAAAAGATGGATGATGTAGATTGTGGCTGAAAAATCCAAGCATTTCTTTGCCCTTTCAATCAAGTAAAGCATATATACAGATCTGCAAAAATAAGATTGTAGAGTAAGTACAATACAAAACAGCCATAAAAATTCAAAGCTTATTAGCCAAATATGCAAGAGATATACAAACCCCATGACAGCCCCCATAACTTCCACAAAGGCTTTAATCCCTACTCCAAATACCAACCCACAAAAAATCATAAAACATCACTAGAAGCATCATACCTCCCAAGAAATGGGCAAACAAGCCCCAAAATCTAATTATTGCTCATGTTGGTATAAGCTAACAAAGATAACTGGTTGATACTTGATACTGGGGAAAAAAACTCTTATGTTTTCATTTCCTTAAAAAGCTGTGACAGCATAGAAATTTTCAATTAACAAGATAAAAGCAAACGTGAGGGTAAACCATGTCTGAAAATCACAATGTTGATGTTCAAGTTCAACCTATTATAGCATGCAACTCTTAGAAAGGATGAACTACTGAAGAATACAGTTCATAGGTTATATTTCAAAGACAAGTAAAATCAAAGAGTGAGTAGGAAAAAATTCCATACTGAGAGGACTGAATTTTATGCATTTTACCTAAAACAGACTGACGTCAAGCACAATAGACACAATAAATTTCAGAGTGAGTGCAGTTATTAGCATGCGGACAAAACAATAAGATAAAATTGAAAGAGAAGCAAAACGAGAAATGAGGGAATTAAGAACACTCAGATGAAAACCCATATCCACCTACTTCAGTTTCATATCTACATAATTGCGTGAATCAGGTCACAAGCAGTTCAGAGCAGCAGGGGAAGTTATGAAAGTAAAGTGAAATATTCATTTTAGGATTCAAACAACTAGAGAGTAGCAACATCATGGAGAATTCACGTTTCAGTGAACGATATGTAGAGGAGCATAGACACAAATTACACTCAAAACAAAGTTATCAAATATAACACATTGATCAAAATATAGTTAGCTATAACTTGATCAATTATATATTTATATCTAATTGATTACATAATCACGAATTAAGATATCAATAAACTTATTAAGGCAAGAAAGTAAAATATAATATTTACCCTGCAAAGGAGCTGAGCAGAAATGAGGCAATAACGCACCAACCAGTCACGGTTGAAGTTGTGATGGTCACATAATCAAAGAAATATACGAGGCTTAACCGAGATACACGAGTCCCGACAAGTATCGACAAGAACACTCCAAGAGTTACATAATATAAACATTGAAGACAAACAATTTGAGCGACAATAAGCCAAGGGTCCCATACCACCGCACCATAGAGCATGACGGCGAGTTCTCACACCTGATCTCCGAAACCTTGAGAATGAAAATTTCCTAAAGGAATCAACCTGGATTTTTATAATTGAATCGTACCCACACAACTCATTCCCCCGCAAAACAATTCAAATCTAAACAATCGAAGCCGGATCACTTGCCCTTCAGTGAAGCAAACAATTTCTAGGAACCCAAACTCTCATAAAGCATCATCAAGCTTAGATACAGTAAATCTTCAATTCCAATCATTTAGTAATTCACCATTCAAACCCGAACTCAGAAACATGTAGATGCTCAGATCTAGATTCTGGAAGCAGTAACTGTTTGACAGCGAAACGAGTGCAAGAAAGTCACCAAGAATTTCCCGATGAAGCAGAGTAAACAAAACAGAAAGATATGAAAAAGGTTCCTACTTTCATGCGGCGGCTGATACAGTTGAGAATTCCAACAAATAGTTTAGACAGGCTGCTGCCTCAGAAGAGAGACCTTGCCCAGAACCGGACCAGAGAAAGTTTAAATGAAAAGTTAGAGATCGAGAAGAAGCAGAACATTTATTAGGATTTGAAAGTGTTGATTCGGCAAGAGAACCTTTTCACGCGAAATTGATTCGAGAGGACGATTTGCTGAACCTGGCCAGAGAAAAAAAAGTGAAATTTACTGTATAGTCCTATACAGGGGATTTATTTATCAAATGGTCTTAAGTTTTAAAATATTTATCAAATTGTCCCATATGAGGGACTTATTTACTGTATAGTCCCATATGAGGGACTTATTTATCAAATGGTCTCAAGTTTTAAAATATTTATCAAATGGTCCCAGAGGTGTTGTCAATGCAGCGCATGGTGTTGTCAAGGGTTGTCACGTGACAACACCATGCGCTGCATTGACAACACCATGCGCTGCATTGACAACACCTCTGGGACCATTTGATAAATATTTTAAAATTTGGGACTATTTAATAAATAAATCCTTTATGTGGGACTGTACAGTAAATTTCCCGAGAAAAAACGAGTGTACCATTTACTGTTTTTAAACAAATCAAAATTTATATTATATAATTTTTATTTTTTAACTTTTTAAATCTTTGTCAAATAAAAAGTACAAAATAAATTTTTCTATATTTTTTTAAAATAAAAATAAAAGGGTACAATATATAATTATTTCAAAATAAACATTAAAATTCGTTGTACTGAGGAATATTTTTTTTTTTTTTGCCAGAGTACTGAGGAATATTTTAGATTTGCTTACATGCCACATTCAGGAAAAAAAAATTAAAATTTTGACTTTTGACTAGGGATTATTAAGGTTTGTTTGGAAACTAATTCTATAACCTAGGTTTGGTTTTAAAATATAGGTTTTACCTTAAAATCGAGGTTTTGTCTAAGCAAAATTTTTTTCCCAAAAGCTATTTTGGTTACAAAACCTCAATTTGAAACATAGGTTTTCTTTTTCCTACTCTTTCTTCTTTCCTACCCACTTTTTTGTCTCGGAATCGTAAAAACTAATAACTTCTCAAACATAAATCACTCTTCAAAATTTAGGTTTTGCCTCGGAATCTGTAAAAGTTATTTTCCAAAATCTATTCTTCAAAACCTAGGTTTTACCTCGGAATTTGTAAAAGTTATTTTCAAAATTACATCCAAACAAACTCTAAGTCAAGCCAACCATTTTGTTAAATTATTTCATTTAATATTATTTGTGTTTCTCTAACTTGAATCATAATTGCTAAATTATCTCATAATAACTACATATTTCATGATCTTGCTTCAATTATTTGAAATGCTTTACTAGTTGGCACCATAATTGCTAACAATTACTAAACAAAATATATTAGTTAATTAATAACTAATCAAGCAAGGTAGACAAAGCAAGCAATAGTAAGCTAACCGTTTGGAAATAACTGGCCAGCTAACTTGATTGATATTAATAGGATTATTATTGACATACTAAACATTTAAAATGTACATGCATTTGAGAATTACTCTTCAGAAAATAAAAACAAAAATATTAAGATCATTTATTTAATCAAATCATTCATGAGGATTCAAACCGTTAATAACATGAGATAGAGTTATTTTCTTTTAAAAAAATATTTTAAAATTATTTTTAAATAATTTTAATGATATTTTTATTCAATGTTTGTCACATGCACAAACACCTCACTATTAAAAATGATCTTGTTCCACTGTGGGCAGTTCACAAAAAAACTCTAATAACGCCATAATTGGGCCCCAAGACACATGTTGGCCCAATAACAACTCAAGCCCAGATGAAATATGAGGGAATCTCCAGAGCCAGAGGCAAGATCCAGAAACGGGCATGCAGTTCCCAACAAACGCACAGGTCCGATTAATAATAATAAGACAATTTGAGAGAAATATGAAAATAATTGGAGTTGCAACTTGCAAATGCACCCGGCTCACGTTAGCATGTCCATCATCTGTCTCGCCGGGCTTAATCTTCAACTTCTTTCCCCACTTTCCTAATTCACAACCTCGTCTTTTTCTTATTGAATTTTATTCTTTGTTCTGAAAATTACATATTTGCTTACTTGGGAAGCTCTGCTCTGATGAAGAAAGTTTGGAAATTTGGATTCTTTCATATCTGGGAACTAGCAAGCTGCGCTGTTTCAGGTAATAAAAGTGATGTGCCTTTGATTTGGGCTTGTTGATTTGGGGTTTTCACTTTATTGGAGCTCTAGTCATTGCCTTTATTTTCGAGAAAAATATGTCTATACAAAGAAACATAACTAAGGCGATTTTTTCTGGGGAAAAAATATCACTTCTCTTTGCATGACAAGTAGTTGGAATATTGGTTGAATGTTGATATTTGGTGATGATCTGTTTGTCCTCTGATACTTTATAATTCATACCCTTACGAAAAACTGGAAAGAAAGATTTTGGGGGCTGATTCAGGAACGTGAATCATCGAGTTAGGATATAGGAGTTAATGATCTTGCTGTCTTAAAAGGCTTGTTGTTTGAAGGTAGGAGCTACTTCCTTTTCTGTCTCTCTTTGGAGAAAAAATATTAGTTCTTTGGCTTTAGTTCCTTGCAATTGTATCTTATTTTGAAATGGATGACACTGAGGATGAGGCAAAGTATGCTCCCAACCCATTTGATGCAAGTCATCACCAAGTTTATGGATATTCGAATAGTCAGAAACTTCCAGTTGGGAGTTCTCAACATTCTCAGCCAGTTAGAAGTGAGTATGCTGAAGATGATAATGATTACGGGGAAGAAGATAACGGATAGCAGTTAGAACAGGAGGAGGAGGATGATGATGATGATGACGATGACGATGATGATGATGATATTGATCAAGGTAACAGTAATCAAGTTCCCCAGAAAGATGGTGATGACAATGGTGATGATGAAGAAGATGATGAGAATGGCGATGGGGATGATAGTAATGATGACACTGATGCTGCTGCTGCAGATGAGGATGATGATAAGCAGAAATGTTACACCGTAAGGGTTGAAGATGATTTAGAATCTCACCCAAAAAAGAGAAAGCTGAAGAGTTTGATTTCAACTTATGAATTTGCTCCCCGAGTACCTGCCACAGCAGGTGCGGCTCCTTCAGCTCCTAAACCATCATTTGGTGGCAGAAATTCCCTTACTGACTGGACTGAGCATGAGACATTTGTTCTTCTCGATGCTTGGGGTGAGCGGTTTATTCAACGTGGAAAAAAGAGTCTTCGGTCTGAGGAATGGCAAGAAGTTTCAGAAAGGGTAAAAGAAGTTTCAAATGTTGAAAGGACAGATACTCAGTGTAGGAATAGACTTGACACATTAAAGAAAAAGTACAAAAAGGAGAAGGCCAAATTAGCAGAAATGGGAAACAGCAAATGGGTTTATTTTAATAGGCTTGATAAGCTGTTGTCCTCTCCTCAACAACAAGCTGGTCTATCTTGTGGTTTGGACTTAGGAGAGTATGTTATCTCGAACCCTCGAGTTTATAACTGTGCAAATGTGTTTGATGAAATGAGGGATAGTCCAGGGAATTCAGAATCTACTGGTGAAGAAGATTCGGTTGAAATTCAACCAAAGAAGAAAAGTTCTAGAAGGAACAATGACGAGACTTCATCCTTCAAATTACTTGCTGATTCAATCCAGAAGTTCAGTGAGATATATGAGAAGATTGAAAATAACAAAAGGCAACAGATGGCAGAACTAGAAAAGATGAGGATGGAATTCCACAAGGAGTTGGAAATGCAGAAGAGGCAAATTTTCGAGAAAATGCAGAATGAGATTGCAAAACTGCAGCAGAAAGATGAAGATGAGAATGACGAATCTGCTGATAACGGTATGTAATGTGATGTTCATACATTGTAGTTCTGTTTTTTTATGTAGACTGGCTAGCTGTTGTGCTTGGCATCATATTCTGGGTGTTTTGCCCCTTCAAATTTATGATAAGGCAAGACTTTTTGCCAGGAATGTTACGTGTTACCGGAAAGAATACCGAAAACTAAGTAGCTCTTACTGTATTTTTATTACAATGTTTAGGTTCATATACAGCCTAGGCTTTTGCGTATTTCATTAGTAGTTTCCTGTTGTTGGCTTATTATGGTGGAAGGTTATTTCCACATTTCAATCTTAATTTGTACTTATATAGATGCTTCTTTTGCAATCATTCTGATTTCCATTTCCCTTACTGGAGTTTTCATTCAGTGGAACTGTATATGGATTTCACAAGAAAAGACATTTGTGAAAGAAGCAGGCTTGTAGATCCCTACTTTTAGCAGAAAGGATCTTTGAAGGTGTAGTGGATGAAATTGAATACCAAGGGTCTGTTTGGGAATGGAATATTTATCACCGTGAATGTGTTTAGTGTGATATTAAGGATATGTGAACGAAATTTCTTTTTAGTATTTCATTAGATGGAAGAGAAAATGAATGTACCAAAATGCCCTCAGAATAGGAAGAGTGGAGATTTTACCTCCAAAAAAATAGAAAGAGTGGAGAGGGTATAGTTGAGTAGATGAGAGGAATGGGATTGAATATTGAATGTATCCCCATTCCATGAAATCTAAAATTGAGTCTTTTCCGTGAGAAAGATTACCAAAAGGGACAAACCCATAGGACTAGATGTAGAAATGAAATCTTAATTCCTTAGAATTAGGTAATCAAGGAATTGAACCAAACGGGTCTTTTAGGCACCAGTTCTATGCAAATTATAAAGAATATTTCTATTGGGGAAATAAAAAGATTGGTAGGAAATTATTAGTGAATGCCTGCCATAGCATGTTTCTTGATTTTTCTTCTTTTTGCACAAAAGTTTTGGTGAGTTGAATCATAGGGTTTATCCGCACTGGAGTATGTCTTGGGGCTTAAGGAACGTTTACAAATGTACTTACAAGTCATTCAGCAACAAGATCCTTGCTTCGGCGGTAGAATTTGAACTTACAACTATGTCATAGCCAATTTTTTACCAATTGGATCAATTTTTGCGATGTTTCTGGATTTTTCAAATGTTCCTTCATGGTTTAAATTGTGATATCATAACATTCACTTCTTTCATGGCTCAGATTAGCTAAATAAAGGATTTCAACAACGCAAAATAGAAAGTTTTCGATTCTGTGGCTATGTTTGGTCCGCAAAGTAAGATGAAAGGAAACAGAGCACAAAATGAAAACATAATAATAAAATTATGGATAAGAAATATCATGTGTCCTTAAATGAAAAATGATGACTAACAAAAGCAAACGTTTCTAAACGACTGGCACCAACCAAGCCGAGAATAGTACTGCGTAGGCGTCGTTTCTAACTTTCTTACGAAACTGAATCAATGTTGTTTCTTCAAATTTGAGCTTTTACTATATTAATAACGCCTTTTTTTATGTATAAATTTAAAGCATTTTACAGTTAACTTTTTAGTTAATCTCCCTGTCAAACTTTTCAAGAAAAACCAATCCTTTTTGTTTGACCAATTCCGTCTTTGCTTTTCGATAACTTCACTTTATATTTTGACGCCTTTCCATCCTAAACGACTGACACTGTCTACTGACTAATATGCTTCCTAAACTCTGAATTAGGCATATCCGTATCAGCTCCTTATGAAATCAAAATAACAAGACAGCATTTCACATTAAAAATTCTTTTTCATCATTCTACCCGCCCTTTTTTCCTGTTCTTCCTATTATTTTAGAAATATTTGTAATTTATGATCTTTCTTCACAGCATAAAAATATAGTAGAAAACCAAATTTTACTTAAAGGAAAGGAATGGACTGGAATTCTTTGAAACAGAAGTCGCATCTTAAGAAATCGTACACAAATAACCTTTTGTTGCCGAGAGAATTGGCCTCTTGACATCATTTGGGGAAAAATAGACTCCTAGCACTATAAATTTCCCTTCCAAACCTTCTTTTGAGGAAAGAAAAAAAAATGGATTCTAGATACCGATACAATAATAATAATTACAGATCTGTAACCCACCTAACAGAGAGGGCACTAAACCAAACATCCCAGCAGCCACTATCTCTCAACTCTACCTCATTCACATTCTTGTACACAAGTCTGAGACTAAAACAACAACTGAAACTATGCAGCGCCTGATTTTTCTGGCTTCTCAGTTTCCATTGGTTCAGTAGACGCGGGTGGGGCCTGGTCTGTGTTGTCACCTGCATCAGCGTCTCCGTGAGGTTGCTGCTACTCACCACCCTGAGGAGGAGACGGTGTTGCTGTCTCTTAAAGAGTAGCCGACTTGGCTGGCCTTGGTTTTGTCATAATTGACTTACAGAACCTGTCAAAACAATAGAAAATGAATGAAATATTTAACGTATGAGAAAACTACCGTGCAGCAAAAGAAAGGGCACAACAGACGAAATAAGCGATTAAGGGTAGGTCTAATCCTCCCCAACTCCAGAAGTTCACAAGCAGCAATTACGTTTCAGTCCTCAATTCAACTACTTACCCAACCCTTCATATAAAAGTTAACCGAGAGTTGGATTTAATCCTAAATATAACATTTCAATCCATTATATCTCCCATATTTATCATTTTCCCCCAAACTGATTTACCTAACTGAAATAGATATATAATATAATGTTACACCTGGGTATTTTATATTTCATTCCCTTAATCTATACAAATTAGTTAAGTATTAAAGACTAGAGAGAGATCTTGTATACACAAGTAATGATATGGGTGACACACTTAACGGTGTCAGATGAAAGCCAGAAACCTACAGTAGGCTGATTAACCTCTAACATTTGACTAAATGCAACGGCCAAATGAAGAATATAAGCATCATTTGGTTTCACCTTGAGAGACTGGTTCAGTGACAATTATAAAATACATAGAAGAAAACCACAAAAAAGGATCATAACAAGCGTAGCAAAAGACGAGCACAGAAATAGCATACGTGCAGGAGCCAGTGCCATCTAAAACACCAGAAAAGAATGCCACCAAACCAACAGAATGAACAAAAAATCATATACCTATCTACTGCCTCAACTTTCTTTCTTACTTCAGCTGACAAGAGTGCAGGATTACCATATTTTGGGAGAGACTCCTGCTGCTGCTGCTTCTCTCTAAGCCAAGCCTCGGCTTCAACTCATTGATTCAGAACCTACACACAAATGATTAGATAAACAGTTTCAAATACCAATAACAGAGACGTGTGCGTATAAAAATAGACAATTTACCTTCTGCTTCTCAGAAATGTCAATGTGATCAAATTTGGGATCGTTTGACATTGCAGCTTCCCTGTAGCTATTTATACAATAGATCAACTGACTGATTACTGTGCCCCTCTCCATGTATTCCTTGTAACGCTCTTCAATTGGATCACCTTGCTGCAATTGGATATAAGTCTCCAATTAGATTGCAAAATGAAGCTACCAAGAAAATGACTCTTCGCTTCTCATTTTTGTGCACAAGAACAAAGGTAAGAATAACTATTTTGATTTGATCAAGGATATTCCCAAGCTTCTTTGGACTTGAAAGTAATCCTTTCGACGCTTAGAATGTGAAGGTAAGGACAACTTTTTAAAACTACTGATTTGTTTTCTTTTTTTCCCTTTATTTATTTATTTTTTGGGTGGTGGACAGAGGGTGGAAACTTCGATTTCTGAAACTTTCCTACCTTCTTAAGTTCCTCAAGTTTGGTAACATAAACACCTTTAGTTTCATCCTCGCCATCTTCATATAACCAGTCTTCCACCTTCTGAAGTCTGGCAGTAAGTGCCTCTCTCTCTGAATCAGTGACGAACTCTTGGTGTTTGTCACTGAGCTGAAGTGATAAAAGTAACATTAGCTCTAGAAATCATCAAAAGACATGCATTTACACCAGATGAAAATGCAAAATAAAGGAAGAATTTCGCCACCTTGTTCCTCATTTCATAAACATAAGCCTCAACAGCATTCTTCTTTTCTTTTGTTTCTTCCATGACTCGATCTTGCAAAGCCATTTCAAACTCCTTCTCTACAGCTTTCTGGACATCTGAATGACTCATTGCTCCATGTACCAACTCTGCCACATGTATGTTCGTTTTCTTGACCTTTTTCTTTGGAGCCTCAACCTGTAAGGTCAGTCAAGTTATAACATATTGGTTAATGAAGCTTGAACAAGTGAAGAGTATAAAGGAATGCATGATTTTACATAGCAGAGTAGTTAATGTGAATAAGACACTTAAGTCCAACAAAAGAAGGAATTTAAACTTAACATCCATTAGACAAAAATTCAAACACAAGGAAAATTCACAGTAAAACCGAACAACATAAGCCTCTATGAATAATTGTTCAATTACAAAAGGCACATACATTATTAGTACAAGTGAATTTGCTTAGGTAGCTCTATCTGCAGCATTATCAGGTTGTTCATTAGATATAAATCAACTACATAAACTTGTGACACATTTAAAGAACTTGATTATGATGCATAATGCATGGCAAGATAGAATTCAAACTTGGTGAAATTGAAATCTATCAATTAATTTGTCCATAATCTCATAGACATAAATATCATAAGTGATATCCTTCTTGTCATCAAAACTAAACCTTAAAAGAATTTATGATGTAGAGATTGCAAGTTCCTGAGAAAACCTGACTATAATGGTGGGAAAATGCGTAGGATAAAAAGAGATTCAAAACAATAGCATGGCGGTAGGATACAGGAGATGTAATATATAACAGCAAGTTAGCATAAACAGAAGGCAGTTCCTAAGCTGTCAGTGCCTTCCTCCAGTATATCATTGGACAGATGAGTCATTGAGGCTGTGAGAGAGACAATGAGGCATAAGGGGCTATGGAGCATTAAATACACACCATTGAACATTGCTCATAAGGCTGTCGCACAGACATATGAGAAATTAAATACCAGGTCTGAGCCATTGCCCAGCACGCCATTGTGCACCATTGATAACTATGATCTCACCATCCTACTCACAATCACCAAGCATTCTATTAAAGTAACTCCCAATCTAAATGAAACACATTTTATATTGTCAAAACATCCAGAATTCAGAAAGGAAAAAAAAACTACAAGGTATTGATTGATACAAGATCATAGCAACAAATTATGATCTTATTACAAATTTCAAAATAACTTTAATTAAAATCAAAGATCTGAAAATATAATGGAATATTCCAGTTATCAATACCAACCTTGGCATCAGTATCCATCTGCACAGGCTTGTCCCCAGTCTCAGCGTTGCCATTTTCCATCCCAGGATTGTCGACAGTTGCCTTAGCATCTTGCATATCAACATTAGCATCATCGAAGCAAGGAGGTGCTGCAGCCTCCTCAGAAGTAGCAGCAGCCTCTGCTGCTGCATCAGCAGGAACTTCATCAGTGTCCATCTTGGCACTTTCTCCAGCTGGTACTTTGACCACCGGAACCTCAACTTCCTCCTCCTCCAGTGGCTAAACAGAATAGAAAATGGTTGAACCAAATGAACAAATATTCTACACTTTACAACAGTAACCTTGCAATAGAAGTCACGGAACAGGGGAAAATTAGCAACCACAACCACAATCACCCTTAGCTTAAAGAAACTTACAGTTGCCGAGTCAACAAATACAATCCCATGCAGATTCAATCGTACTCTCACTTTAATTTTTCCTTCTCAACTTTTGTAGTTGGCAAAGGACCAATCTACATACAATCAAGGGTCAAAGAACATCCAAGAAAAAAGATAATGCATAAAATGTGAAGGTGCAAACGCCTTACAGTATATGTGCTGATCTTTGGAGGTGCCTGCAGCTCACTCACATCAGCATATCGTACATCAACAGAAAATGTTTCTGACCTATAGAATGTCAGAGCCTTGATGCTTGGTATGACATTTCCTTTAGGGAAAACAATAGTACTCATCTGACTATCCGGTTCACTCTCCTGTAGATCTGGATCAGAACCTTTCCATGACAGAGAAATTGGGAAAGGAAAGCTTTCATTTACCTTCATATTCTGCAATAGAGACAAATCAGATGCAAAACCAAGCTTTTGAATATTCAGTATGCACTACAACTACAGAACATTAGCCATTAAAGAGCATAATAAATGCCAAAATCGTAATTTAATAGACTAAATAAAACATGTAATTTAAAGTTATATATAATAAATGCTTCAAATATTCATTCCTAACAAAAGGAGGAAACGAAACTATTAAAAATGGTTCAGTCTGAATGTAGAAAAGTAGAATTAAATCTTCTTTTTCTTCCTTTTTTTCTTTTGGGGGTTGGGGAGGGGAAGTGGAGGTTTGAGGCATTCCTCCTTTACACTCTCAAATACGGTGAGGAGAAAAAGGTAGTGGGCTTGAAGGGGAAGGAGGGAAAATTATTCCTTCCCATCAACCCAATGTAAGATCCACCAAGGACCTTTCTTAGCAACCCTCAGGGGTGGGGGATGGTTTGGGGCAGCAGGGGGAATCAAAACACACTGTATAGTCCTAACCGAACTGTTTTGCACAGGCAGGTACCAGGGAATCACAGAAAAAAGCGAAATGGGCATTCACAACCAATTTATTACATCTGGCAGGCACCTAAAACATCATAGGGAGTCAAGGGAACATTACCTGAAACTCATACTTTAAATGTTGGACTAAGGATAGCACATTGCAAGGCACAACCCTTGGCAATGCACTCACTTGCATTCATTGTCCGCCTAGGCTCCTTCTTGAAAAACTCAGTCAATATCTTGTTTATAGCTGGTACACGAGAGGCTGAACCAATTACCTCAACCAAATGTACATTCTCAACCGAAAGACCTGCTTCTGCAAGAGCCTTCTCCAAAGGTTTTTTAACACGTTCCAATATTGGAACACTTAATTGCTCAAATTCATCACGCTTGATGAAGCCCCTAACATCTTTCTCGTCCATTAAGCATTCAATGTTAAGAGGTGCTTCAGGATTTGCACTGAGCACCTTCTTCAGCTTCTCACAAGCAACTCTCAGCCTCAGACAAGCCCTGGCATTCTGGAAAACATCAATCTTGTACTCTTCCTTGAACTTTGTGGCAAAGTGATGGAACAAAACTACATCAAAATCCCTACCACCTAGAGATCTATCAAATGAATGAGCCAATACTTTCAGCTGCCCCTTCTTAAAGCCAGCAATGCACACTTGCATGCTGGCATGTCCAACATCCACAAATGCAACATTTAGTTGATCATTTTCAGGGAGATCTGTCTTGTAAATTCCATAAGCCAAGGCAGTTTCTGTCGTTTCATGAATCAGGCGAAGTGGGTGCAAACCTGCAATAGTAGCTCCATCCAACACTGCCCTTCTCTGTAGATCAGTGAAATAAACCGGAATTCCAATGCAACAATCAACAACAGCTGCATTCAGATTCTTCTCAGCTATGCCTTTGAGATCTGACAACACCATTCCCAACACTTGTGTTGGAGTAAATGTTTTATTTTCACCCAAATACCGCACATGAATTAATGGGTAGCCGTCAGGCCCTTCAGTTACCAAAAATGGCAATGACTTCAGATCTCGCTGCAACTCTGGATCAGAGAATTGTCTGCCAATTAGTCGCTTGATCTGCGAGATTGAATTCTTTGGATTCATCATTGTAGATGCAGCCCCAGCTGTCCAATAAACCGTTGTTTGTCGCCAAAACACACAACTGCAGGAGTTTCTCTTTTGGACGCATCATTGAGCACAACATCAATCCCTCTCTGCCTCACAACAGCAACAATACAGCTCTCATTACCAAAGTCAAAACCAACGACGCTCATTGTTATGAAAACTGAATTGATCACTCAGAATTAGGTCTGCCAGCCAAGAAGAATATCTAGGAGAAGAAAAACCATCATATTTACCTCTCATATACATCCATTAAAGTAAAGAAACAGAAGAAAAGAGAAATCAATATGCAGACATAAAGCCGTTTGATCCAGAGTAGAGGAAGGTTAATACTAAAAGTGGAATGACCGACAATTAAGTGCCTCATAAAGTAGCTAACATATTTTGCCTGGGGTGAGGGAGGCGTTCTTAATTACTTTATAATGACGAGATCACATGCCTAAGAAATTAAGTAAATGTAATGACGCCAACATCAGTAATAAATTGCCAAAGTCAATAACATAGCACGTAACTAGCAATTTTAAGTGAGCAAATCAACCAGTTAACGTGCTTATCCTTCACATCAAATCCATTCACTAAAAATCAAGATAAAGAAAAAACGAATACTTTGAACTAAATCCTGCTCCTAGCCGTCCTTCTAACAACCAACCAGAAGATACAATGCATAATACCAATTGCCACAGATGAAGCAGGAACCAGACAAAATTAAGACTTCCAATGAATACAAGCATTATCAGATACGACGAATGACTAATTAAACAATAACTCGGCAAAGTCCAAACAAAATGCACACGAAGACAAGAACACGACGAAGCCACATATCTACGATCTCAAGATGGATCAAAGTAACATGAAGCAACATGTATCATACAGAAATGGGCATAGGGATTACCCGACGGAGCGATCCAAGGGATGAGGAAAAGGGAGGGAGGAAGTTCTGGAACAATCTGAAGCTTTAGACGACAGAATGCTTATGAGTCGACGAGCCTCATAAGAAGGCCAGAGCCCAGAGGAGTATGTGTGGGGGGCTTGTACGGAGATGTTGAGTTCAGGACTCTAATTATTTGCCGTGCGTGTGTTTGGTTCAGCGGTACAGATAGCTTTTGACCCCAAAAGCACGGCGGGGCAGGAGTCGAACGTTTGGTTCAGCGGGGAGGGAGAATGCCTTCTACGAGAAAAGCTCCTTCTGGCAGAAGTAAGAAAGCGTCACGGTGACAGAAGCTGTTCTTATTCTCCCTCAGCTGGTTTTGCAGATAATGGGTTTTTTTTTGTTAGGAGGCATGCGATTTTTTCTTCAGCTGGCATGCATGTTTTTCTTCTCTGTTCTCCTTCCCTGTTCTTCTTCTCCGTCGCGTTTTTCTGATATTTTTTGTTAGCAGGAATTTTTTTTTCAGACATGGGTTTTTTTTTTTGTTCTCCTTCCCTGTTCTTCTGAACATGAGGACGCAGAGCTCCACCTGAGAGAGAGCACCGTCGCTGTCTGTCGAGATCGCCTTCCTTCATCGTGCTCATGAGCTCATCCTCCTTCAGGTCCTGCAAACCCAGAAGAGCAGAGTTCTTCCTCCATGAACAATGGCTTCGAGCCTCAGACTCAGTTGATGCAGAGCATTAATCAAGTGTCGTCGTTGCAGGACATTTTCATGTACTTTCATTAGAAGCCCTTCCGAATGATCATGGATGGATAAAACA